>CM032067.1:24579517-24614430 GCA_018831715.1 Matsumurasca onukii | reverse complement strand
TTTTAACGCAACCCAACTTTTAAACTTTGGTAAGTCATTCTTTATAATGATCGCTATAAGGTCTTAAATTGTATTCATTGGTTTGTTCACTTCAATATCTATCAGATGGTATGTATTGTTGCAGTAATATAGGGTTTGATTTTCATTTTATGTTATTGTAAAGAAACACAATCATGGTTTTAGCATCAAAGAGTTTTATTGTTAATTGTTCACCTTACGAAAAGATCATTTCTTTTTGTCAAGAGGAATTTGAAGTCAAGTTTATGGGTTAACATTCCAAACAAATAAAATCCACGTATTTGTTCAAATATTTTAACCAAATGAATTTCTGTAAAGAACGAAAACATAACAGAAAGGTGGACTGTACTGAATATGTTAGGATTGAATTTTCAGAATTTGAACAATGGCAGATAGCTTCTAACGCCTGATACTTGATCTTAAACTCATCTTGACACAAAAACATTATCTTGCTCTCAACTGTTCTTCAACACAAGGCCTCTTTGATCATTGCTAAAAACATGATTGCGTTTAGTTTACAATAAACATCAAATTTAGTAAAAAAAACACACCCTTTAAATAAGTGTCTTGGCAATTAAGATTTGTTCATTAAAACTGGTCGTCTTTAGAGTCAATTCTTATCACTCACATGGGTGGAAACCACGTAGAACTGTTTCCTTTGTGAGTGTGTGTCGGTTATGCCTCCAAATTCGCAGAGCCTACATTGTAACCAGAACCATTCTGTTTGCCGGAACCTAGAATAAATAAACATAATATACAGAGTGGTCATTATTGTTTGACATGTTGGGATTGAGTGGTTGGCCCATTGACTCAACAACGTGGGGGTTGTTATATTAGGTAGCAATGATTTAAAACAGTTTTATTACTAACGAATGAAAATATTACTGGTACTAATTGTTACAAGTAATTTTACAAGGAAACTAAACCATTTCAACGCGTAAAAGTTTGTAGTCTAAATTCAATCTCACACTTTTCTTAACATTGCTGGAGCTATGTTTCCAATGACCTCTTGAACTCCTCCCCCAAGGTCCTCAACGACCTGAACTTTCTTTGTAAACACTCTGTCCTTGATGGGTGGATTCCAATTGTCACCCTTGAAAGTGAAATTTTATGATCCGAATTGCCACCCCGTGAACATGGATGAGCAATTACAGTACGTATCAAATCAAGTCATTTAATCACCAATATACAAAATTTGTTTGTATTGTTTTGAAACAATACAATAAATAATTAAATAAACTACAAGCCACTACAGCAAATATAATTAATCAAAATTAAAATTTAATTTTATAATAACATTTAATCAACAGACTTCTTAATGGCAAGTGAGTGGTCCATAAATTCTGAACACTGTAAAACCCACGTGACCAGATAAGTTCTAAGCTCTTTTGAAATAATTTTAGTGTTTTGGAGATTTTGAATTTTGTTCGGAAGATTTTGAAACTATATGATTCCTGCCTGAGATGGTAGTTTTTAATAATTCAAGTCGATGATAGTCAATTCTATAACTAGTTACTGATCGAGTATCATGACTATGAATTTCAATGGACAATATCTCTACATCTTTGTCACGCAGCAACTCTCCCTGATTTACTCTAACTCAAACCATTACAGTTGTTTCTTGAATATTTCAACAACAATGGATCAATTGTGGTATAGTTGTTGTAAATATCGGTTTCCTACTATTTTTGTTAACATTTTCAAGTTTGTTATACAGTTTATGGGATTGTAATCTGAGTTTTGTTTAAGATAGCAATGATGCACCAAGGCGTTTAAACCCGTGTTTATTTGGTTGAACGATAGATATAATTTATGGAACGGTAACTTCATTCTGTTTTGGTTTTAAAATGAGACATTTATGCCTATAAATTATTGAAAATGTATTCAAACTTTTGCCTTGCAGTAGCTAATTATATTGTCCCATGCTACTAGCTTCTTAGATATTTTTCAAACACAGCTTAAAACACTGTGCTATAATCCGCGGCTGTTGTATACCTAAACTGTATAGGCTACACATTTTTTTAAATGCAAACAAGAATACTGGAAAAGCAACACTCGAGACAAAAACTAGCTCTTGTCACAATATTTAAAAAAACGATATAAGTGTTTACGAGTGTTCATTTTTTTCACCACCTTGCAAACCTTCCCGCAACTCTAAAATTGTCAGGTGAGTCAGGTACACTCGAACTTTCGCAGTGTGAAATTGGGTGGCAGTTGAAATTCAGCCGTCCTTGACCTACCCAAAAATTCCTGAATCCTTGGTCTCCACGTTACCCGTACATTACACCCTTGGAATTTTTGGGTGTTGAGGGGGGTTAAGGACAGAGGGTCCTCTAGGAACCCAAGGAACCACAGAGAAGAGTTTGAGGTTACAAAAGAAACTTCAGCAATGCTCAAAAACATGGTGTGAGGATGAATTTAAACTACACACGTTGCGTACAAACCACAAGAAGTACGTAGAAATAATGTTCTTGTAAAATTACTTGAAAAATTTAGGAGAATTTGTTGTTTATCAGTAAAAGACTGTTTTTAATTTGCTACCTAATAAAATAACTCAAACATTTTGAGTCGAGCCATATACTCACTCAATCTCAAACGGGTTACAACCACCCTGTATTTGATTGTAATCAATATCCAACTAGTATAGAAGTTAGTTTTGACGTCGACGTAAAAAGCAAGTGGTTAAATGTATTAATGAGGAATTAATAGATAAATTCGGTTTAAGAAAGTGTTCAAACAGGACTTGACTATAGGGCAAGTATAAGGTCTATGGAAAAGATTTTTAAACACCCCAAGTTAAACAATGCAAGTAATTAATTAAAGTTTAATAGCTGAAACTAGAAATGTCTCGAAAATACTAATTACTAAAGTGTTTCTAAGTTTTTTATTAAAGAGAATTAACTAAATTTTACACTAATATAGGCGTTCTGTTGTTTTTAGGGAGGAGTTAAACTTTTTGTGTAAACCGTTTATGGCTCGCTATAAGTTTTAGGTTTTGATTACAATTAAGTAAAATATTGCTAAATAAGTATATTTGTTTTTCAAAATGCAAAAAATATTTATTACGTAGTAGTAAGGGATATATTTCTGATTATACTTTGAGAAAATAAGGCTGAACTATTTGGAAATGCAAAATAATATGCATTTTACTGTTCACATTTACTTTTGATCAAACGATGAGCAAAAAAGCACACTTACCTGTGCACGAATCGCCTCTCCCTGCAGAAATGAACGAACATTGGAACAGGATGACCAACAGGAGAAACAAAACCGCCATTTCTAGCTTGGAGTACGAACTAGTCCTATATCACACTGACTGCAATAGCACATCCTATAAATAGCTTGCAATTGCAGGCTATTGCACTATGTGGTTCAACTAATTGAGTTGAGATTGCAATAATCACTGATCAAGTCTTCAAGGTCAAACTGATTTCCATGTTGAAGCCTACACTGATCATAATATGGGACACAAATTTCACTAAATCACTATTTGAGATGCCGACCACTCTCATGAGGGTGTTTTAAAGGCAAATATGTGGTGAAGGATGAGTGTGATGAGTGGTAGTAATGAGTTATGAGGTTACTAAGGCCGACTCTTCCTTGGAATCAGTCATTATTAATAGCCCAATGACCAATGGAAATACAAGGACCAACGGCTTAACGTGACTTCCGAACCACGCAGGTGATGTTCTGATATGTCTAAACGATGGTGGGAGTTGATGGTATCATCAGATGATCATTGAGAACTTTCTATCTGAGCCGCTTTAGACCTACTCGTATATCATCCTCAAACCCTGACCTCCATAAAGCTGGATTACAGGACCACGCCACGAGTCCCAGTCAATTTGTAAACTATGGTCAATTTGCAACTAGGTGTACTAAATTATTTGTCAAAGATACCATTGCTTTGCTCAACTGTCGTGATACCAAAACAATGATATGGTAGGTAGATGACGCTTAAATGTCACTTGGCTGAGTCTGAAACGAAAACGGTTCAGCCGAAGGATCATACTGTATTTCATTATCGCTCCTCCAATAAAAGGTAAAAAATGTAACAAACCATACCCAACTTAATTTTTATTTTCAAATAATAACAGTTTCATGGTATAGTATTAAAATCAGAACGCTCCGGACAAAACAAAATCAAGGATTATGTTATAGTATAGGTAGATGGCCTTATGGCTGAGGCAGGAAAATCAACATAGTTGCGGTAGCCCAAGCACAGATAGCGCTGCGAGGGAGTCTCAAGTAGAGCCACTGACGCATGCACAAGTTCTGGTCACTTTCAGTCATCATCGGACAAACTCGAGCGCCAGGGACAAATGTGGTGCCGCGAGGAGGAGAAAGACGGAGGAGTTGGCAGCGAACGCAGCGCTATCTATGCTGGGCTGCCGCAACTACGTTGGTTTTTCTGAGTCAGCGATGTGGCATCTTACATAACATAATCTTTGATGAAACATTCACAGAGGGGTCAACAACTCCACCAATCTTTGGAAACTCTACTGTAAAATGTTCCTGCGAAAGAACAGGACTTAGAATGGAAAAAAATTACGATTGTTGTCACTGATGAGGGTTATGTAGTATTTCGTTCGTGGCAGTAAGAAATGGTTTCTCTTCATTTGAAATCTGCAAATAACTGGGACTCGTGGCGTGGTCCTGTAATCCAGCTTCATGGAGGTCAGGTTTTGAGGATGATATAGGTCTAAAGCGACTCAGAGAGTCTCAGTGATCATCTGGTGATACCCGCATCAACTCCCATCATCGTTTAGACATATCAGACCATCACTCGGAAGTCACGTTAAGCCATTGGTCTTTGTATTTCCATTGGTCATTGGGCTACTAATTAATGACCCATTCTAAGGAAGAGTCGGCCTTAGTTTGTCACAAGACTACACTTCATAACTCATCACTACCACTCATCACACTCATCCTTCACCACATATTTGCCTTAAAATACCCTCATGAGAGCGGTCGGCATCTCAAATAGTGATTTAGTTATTCAAATACTCTTCGTCGATCTCCTCACTATAATCCAAACGGCCGCGTACTTGCGCTGTTACGGACTAGTTACATAGCACGTTCTATTCTAATTACAAAGTTATATTTTAGTAACAAAGAGAAGTAAACGTTCGTGATTTCAAATTCCAAAAGGTGGTTGAAGTGACTCGTAATTAGGTAAATGATGGGAGCGTGCTGGAACCGATCGATCGTTCGAGCGAAAATTGCGTATCGCTCTTCAGATTTGTTGTTCAAAAATTGAAGGGTTATTAACTTCTATGGCCTTGTATCATTGGTTGCTCAATTAATGACCCATTCTAAGGAAGAGTCAGCCTTAGTTTGTAACAAGACTATAAACTCACACAATACTTACTGACCATCACACCATCCTTCACCACATATTTGCTAAAATACTCACATAGTACCGGCACAGTGATTTAGTGACTGTTGGCTGAAACAGTAAGAAATTAGCCCAATTAGCAAAGTAAGAGAACCATTTGTCAACCTTCATCTGTGCCGTTCTATTTTTTACCACCATGGCTTGACCACAACACACAACAAATAAGATGAAGATTCAACCTTCCTGCAGTTGTAAATGGGTCCCGATATCATTTCAAAGTGTCACAGCCAATGAGAACACGACAGTTGGCATCCCTGCTCTCAATGGACGGTTGGCAGTCCAGCCCAATAGGATAAAGGCAAAGTAGCTCAGTTTCAGCCAACCAGTGACTGAAGATGGTACCCATAGCAATAAAGGAAATATTTTATAATTCTATTCTTATGATATTGACGCGTGTATCAAAATAAATGTATTATAGTTGGGTGATACTGACCGCGAAAGCTCAACGGTACAGATAAAAATATTGCCTAAGTAGGCCAAGGGGTTGGGAGTCATGACCTCCTCCCTGCCACCCCCTATGATCTTGGTATGGCCGGTTCTGGATATAATCTATGAATAGTAAAATTTATTTTATAAACATTTTGTTTAACATGAACAGTTCAGCAAACAATAGTACTTCTAAAACTATATATATTAATCTATTTTGTAATAGTAAGCAAAATGTTTGTTTCGACTAAAACTCGGAAATGCAGTAGAGTAAATTGACTCTTGCAACGTAGCCAAAGCTAAACATCACCGATTAGTTTTGTCATGTGATGGGTACGATAGTAAAAATATCCTTTGGATATTATTATTATTTATTATTGAGAACCCTTTCTCTTATGCAGGGAGTGGGTGTCTTACCAAGTAGGCTAAATAAAAGAGGCTGTGGGAGTTATAAACATTTATTTTAATAATTAGTTCAATGTCACAGCAATGAAAGAATTATTTGATAATAATAAAACCTTATACTAATAGACCTTTAAAGGGGTAATTATGACAATATTTTCTAGTTTTTAAGAGCTACAAAAATATTAAAGACAGAGCGTAACCACACTAAGGTAAGCAAACTGACCGTGCCGTGGTATGAACGGTATCACGAATTAACACAAGGTAAGCAAACACTGACCGTGGTATGTGGTTGTGTAGACAGAATTGCCACACAGGTAAGCAAACACTGACCTTAAATACGTAAGGGATACAACCGCAGTATTGCCACACCGGTAAGCAAACACTGCTTCAGTTGTACCTCTTTCGGAGGTGAGTGTCGGTGTAACGTTTACTGCTCCAGCAGCTCCATTTATACTCCCGGGGTACAAAAAGAATAAAAAGACGCGACCAATAGTGAATAAGAAACCCCTAGGGCCAGATTGTGCGCCTGATCGAAACATGGCGGCTTGCGTCAGCTGTCACCGACTCTGCAGAAGTCTGGGTCATTGAGGTTATGTTCCGTAACTTGTCGTGAGCTTGTTTATATTTAGATGAATATTAATATTTCATAACTATAAATATGTATCAAAGGTTATATCTAGGCTAGGTTATTAGCCTATATTATATGTGCGGGAGATTTCAAACCGTCACATGGGCATAAGTTGGTTTTACCATTGATGTAATTATTAAGTGTAAATATGGTCTACAGGTCCTTTCTATCAATAATTCAAAAATCAGAGTATTTGGCAAATTATGAATTAAAATTTGACAAATAAAATTTAGAACATTGAAACTGAATAGAATAAACCCAAACAAATTCAGTAAGTCTGAACATTGAAGAAAAGAGGTCCTTAGAATCTGAAATATATTTCGTCTAATCTAAATGTAAAGTACTGTGGGTTTTCTCAAAGTTTAATACAACGCATGTTCACAAAACTACTGCTGTTTTGTTACAAAATGTGTTGGTACGGGGAAATATTCACAATTCAGAAAATTTTGCGGGGATTTTGAGGTCAGCATAATACACCTCCATTCCCTCCATCAGACAAACTCGAGCATGGTGCCGAGGAGGGAATAACTCGGCAGCGCTATGTGTTTGGGCTGCCGCAACTTTGTTGATTTTCTTACCTCAGCCATAGTATTTCTACCATTGTATCATATTTTTGATGAAGATGATATGTCTACTCACGAAAGACATAATTAAACGTTTTGAATTCAATATTTCGAGTTTATTTTGTCAACCCATACTTTACTTGCTTGAGACGCTGCAGGTGAGAATTTATTTTTAAAAATGGCTATACAACGATTAAAATGCCAAACAACCTGTTGTTTTAATAAACACTTTCAACCCATTTTCAAACCATTGTAGGTTTAGTCAATTTGTGTCAATGCAAAAACATAAGTTATGACTTTTTTTATCTTGACAGACTTGTTATCACTCAGTTTAATGAAACATGTTATCAATTCAAAAGTTCATTCTGACAAACGAATATATACTTTTAATCTCATAAAAGTCTCATCATATTCTAATTCTTTGAAGGAAAAATTATTTAAACACTTGTATTTCCATTTTTATACAAGTTGTATTTAAGAAAATTACACATTTGTTTGTTTTGTTGTGTTTTCTTAAGACTTCTGAGCTGATAACTCCCACCTGAAAATATAAACAACATATAAATGAAACGAAAATTATATATTGTTTTCTAAAACTATTACGAAAAAGCTCGAGAGTTCTAAGAAATAATAAGAATTAAGATGGTGTCGAAATGCCAAGGCCTATTGTATTGTGTTCGCAAGAGTAATTTTAATGGAACTTTATTAGAATTAGTGGTCATTTAAAACTCTTTATGGATGTAAATTAAATATAAAACTATGATAGTAGCTGTATCGGGTACCGTGGTGGAATACACTAATGTAATTACTAACGTAGGGTTCTGAGCTAATATCTTGACACACAGTGAGGGACAACGTTAATCTTGGTTGGACTCATAAAGATGGCTGTGATAGTAAGTTAGATAAATTAGCTTAAGTGGAAATTTGAGAGTCCAGCAAGCTCAATTTATAACCAGGTACATTAGTCTGTATCAGCCTACATTTTAGAGACGGCAATTTCTTTTCAAAACAAAATGCGAGCCCATAAGAGGTATTGACGCACACTATTATGATACTAGAGGCAGGAACAACTACCGAACTGGGAGACACAGGACGGTAGTTTATGAACGTTGCTTCTCCGCTCAACAGTTCCCTTCGTCGTGCACCCAAATTTTAAAACTCGCGGGAAACCCAAGTCTGGCGTTTAAAACTCGTCTGAAAGCTGGATTGGTTTCAAAGACCTTCTACAGCACAGACGAGTTTATGGCATACAGCTGGGAGACCCATGTAATCAACAGACCGGCACTAGGAGCAGTAGTGGGAAAATTGAATGCTTGAGTTTCAAGAACTATTGTATGTCTGAATGAGATTTCATGGCACTATATCACTATTTGAGATGCCGACCACTCTCATGAGGGTGTTTTAAGGCAAATATGTGGCGAAGGATGAGTGTGTTGAGTGGTAGTAATGTTATGAGGTGTAGTCTTGTTACAAACTAAGACCGACTCTTCCTTGAACGGGCCATTAATTAACAACCCAATGACCAATGGAAATACAAAAATGGAGAGTGAATGCAAAATTTTAGGAAATTAACTTGACAATTGACGATTGCAAAACATGTATTTGTTCCTTAATATATATAATAGTGCTAGCACCTGCTCACACCGGCAGCGGCGGCGGCCATATAGGGCGTCTCTGCACATAGAGAAGTAAGACCCGCCGGCGACAGCGCCCATGTAGGCTTGCGCGGCAGCGGCCAAAGAGCCACAACTGGCCCTCCTGCTCCAAACCCGACCAGGAACCCTAAGGACGGGGCCAGGAAACACCCCTGGACCACTAGTGGTGAAATAAAACCCATCTTCTCAACCTGGGACGAACTCACTTGTGAAGAAGTACTGTGAGTGCAAATTCAGTACTGAATAGAATTATCGAAGGCAGTGAGACCAAACGCGGAGCGGGTCGACCAATCGAATTCGAGATCAACCATAACCAGTTCAATGCACTTGAGTAGGTTGGTTTGGTACCACTTCAAATCTCATTTGTTTACGCTGTATCGAACGAGTAAGTATCGAGCTGCATTTCGTACCGCATCTATAGCCCCTTATCATCATATCTTTGGACAAGGTCACCAGAGATTACATGTGCTGGCCAGTGTCCGAACTCCATCTAGGTCTGAAATGGGTACTGTATGGCCAAAAGCTGCTGGCACTTGAGACATTGTGGGATTTCTATTTTACACCTTTGGCTCAGTGCACACCCATGAAAGTGGCTTTAACCAAGTCATGACCATTACTCACTATTTTTGGGGTCAAGGGGGGTGCGGAAGTCTCCAGGACAGCCAAGGCTGCTTAGATTTAGTAACCTGGCGATTTCACAACCAGGGGTGCTTCACACCCAAGACCGTCCGGAAAGAGTTGTGCAGGGCCCATCATACAGAGGCTGCCTCCACCACTACTGCACTATGCAAGCTTAGCTGCATCCTGCACGTTGGTGGCCCTGCCTTCACAGATTCCGGCGGATCTAGGCTGGTAGTTCCGAAAAACTCCTTGGTGTAGGAAAAGGCGACTCCTACTCAATACTAGCGCTAGTTCCATCGGTGAGAGTTCAACATCGGAGGAAATAGTGCTAGCAGCCCTTCCACTGGGTCCCGTCCAAACCCACTGGTTGTCCTATCCTAACCTCGTCCCTCTCCTTCCTTTCCTTAATCCAGTCAGTCCATCCTTCCTCCCTCCTCTCACCGCCCAACCCTAGGGTGTCAAGCGATCCGTGCCGGGGTGTATGGCACAGGGCTAATTGTGTCTCAAACGGAGCCTGCGGGATACCAGGCGACCTCCCGTAGTATCTAGCCTTCCTTGGGTAAGCGGGGCTCTGCTCAAGGTGACCTTTAATTCCCTAGCTACTGTGGGGAACACCAAAAAACTCAGAAAACAAAACAAACTAAACCCATCTTCGCAGACTCAGGTCAAGGAAGATAGCCAAAACAAACACTGACATCATCGGAGGCCCTTCAGGCCAAGGATGATTCCAACAAGGTACATTCACAAGTGTCTCCGGAGGCCTCGGTCAAGGGAGACACTAACACCAACACAAACACTACGCAGTCTTCGGAGGTCGTTCTGGCCAAGGAAGACTGTAACAGAACAAAATTGGAAGGAGGGCTTGAAGAGGTAGCCGATTCTCTCCTTGAGGGAGAAGAAAGCGACCTTCTTCGGTCCCCCGACCCCACACCACTACACAATGAGATTGACAAGGCTGCCGAACAGCTCGACAAACTCAAGGTCAAAAATCCCAAACTAACCCCGGCCGAACGAAGAGAGCAGGTGAAAGCCAGGCTGGAGGCAAAGGGGATCAAGTGGGACCCAACCAGGTACCGGAAAGACAAACGGGCCAACAAAAACCGAGCTGCAGCCACGACTCCGGCAGGTAAGCGAGACAGACCGGACTCAGCCACTCCCCCATCGGCCGAGACTGATAGGAAGAGGTTGAGGAACCAGGAGGGAGAAGCTGCTGCGACATCATCGAAAGCAGTGACCCCAAGATCTCGCGTACAGGGAGGCAGTAACCGGCTTCAAGGTGGCTATTGTTCTCTGCTTTTCCGCAGGCCAAGCTGACAGGTGAGCAAGTCGCAGAAGGGAGGGACTGCTCGCTGAAGGTCTGGCAGCCTACGAACCTCCTCCAGAGGGCGACTTACCGGAGTTCGAGGGGACTCACACAGAGTCGGGTGCCCTTATTGTCTCATGTTCTAACCTGTCATCCAAGCAATGGGTGACAGAATTTGCCTCTTCTGTCAAGTTACAGGGAGAAGAGCTAAATCTGGTCGCAGGTGACAAGAAGGACATCCTGAAGGTCACCAAGATCCTGATGAGGCTCCCAGAGAGCTTCTCAAGAAACCCTCCGACTGGATACGACACCAGCTGAGAGGCAAACAACTCAAGGTGGCGGAGCTGCTGTCGCACGCGGAGGGGGCCAAAGGAGGTCACATGGTCTTCCTCGTGGGTGACGAAGCACTCGCCGCCATCAAACAAGCAAGCTTCGTTGCAAGCATCAGCTTGTGGAAAGCCACCATCCGAGTCCTTCCGTGGAGGGAGAGAGCGGCGGACAAGGATGGAGAGCAGAGTACTACAAGTCAACCTCCACCACAGTAAGGCGGCCTCGGCCACCTTCTGTAGGACGTTTTCCTCTGGCAACTACGACCTCGCCCTTGTCCAGGAGCCTTGGCTTCATCGGGGCCGGATAGCGGGATTGGCAGATGCCAGAGGTAAGATAATCTATTACAACAGTGCGAATAACCCAAGAACTTGTATTGTTGTAAAAAAAGAATGTCAGTGTCTGCCTCTAATGGAATTTTGTTCCAGGGACATGACCACTGGGAAATTTGCTGGAGTCAGGGGATGTGAAAAGACTGGTCATCAGCTCTGCATATCTTCCATACGACTCCAGGGAACCTCCTCCTTCACAAGAGCTACAACATCTTGTGGAGAAGACACAGAGCAGAGGGTGCCACCTCATAGTGGGCTGCGACGCCAATGCTCACAACCAAATTGGATGGGCAGCTCCAATACTAACCTTAGGGGTGAGTATCTCATGGAGTTCCTCATGGCAAACAACCTAGAAATAATGAATGTCGGTAACTCCCACGTTTGAAACAAAACTAGAAGCGAAGTAATTGACATAACTTTTGTTCAAGTAAAACTAGCAAGTTCGTAAGCGGGTGGAATGTCCTAGAACAAGCCTCACTTTCGATCATAAGTACATTCAGTTTAAACTTAATGCAAGTAACCACAAAACATCCTATAGAAACCTAAAACAACTGACTGGGACCAATACGCTAGTCAGTTGACAGCTATGACTAGATCGGTTGGCAGGATTCAGAGTGTTTTGGACTTTGAACATGTAGCCTCATCTCTGAATAAGGCAATGTTAGACTCATTCAATGACAACTGTCCTCTGCAAACCAGGAAAGGTAGATCCACTATTAAATGGTGGACTGCGGATCTAGACCGACAGAGAGAGTTGTCAGAAAAAAACTTTAACCGAGCCAAGAGCTATGGTACCTGGGAAGCCTATCATGCTAGCCTTACAAAGCACAGTAAGGCTATCAGGAAGGCAAAATCGATTCGTGGTTCAAGTTCACCAGCGAGGTGAACGGAATCAAGGAAACAGCAAGGTTGTGCAAGTTCATGGCCTCGGAACCCTCAATTCTCATCGGTTCGCTAAAGAAACCAATGGAGAATATACTGAGTCTGCTGGCATACTCGACCTCTCCTCGAGACTCACTTTCCAGACAGTACTCCAGCGCGACTTGCTGGACAATTATGGTTACCTAGATAGCGGTCAAAGCCCGGCCGCTCGAAGGGACTGGAACTTGGCCAACAAAATTGTTACGCTCTCAAGGCTCAAATGGGCTCTAAGTAAATTCAGCCCGTATAAATCTCCTGGGGATGGAATCTATCCAGCAATGCTACAGCATGCATCCGACCCAGTACTCAGGCTGATATGCGATCCTCTGCAGAGCCAGCGTGGCCTTTGGTCACATACCACTGGGCATGGAGGGTAAGCAGGGTGGTCTTTATCCCTAAAAAGGGTAAAACAGATTATAGTCAGGCAAAATCTTTCAGGACCTATCAGTCTTTCATCATTTCTTTAAAAACGGTGGAGGTGGTAGAGAGATACCTTAGGGACAGGGTGCTGCTGCAGGTCAACCAGCATGCCTACCAATCTGGCAGGTCATGCATTACGGCACTCATGAATTGGTCTGCAGGGCAGAGAGTTCTTTAGATAATAGAGAGCTGGCACTCTGCGCTTTCCTGGACATTGAAGGGCTTTTGACAGCACCTCACACGAGGTGATCATGGAGAAAGCCAGTAAAGGGGGTACCACTAACCTTAAGTAAGTGGATAAAAATGCTCGCAACAAGAAGGGTCCAATCCACCCTACTAAACGTCACCAGGGAAGTCTCTACCACAAGAGGTTGTCCGGCAGGAGTGGGTTCTTCTTGTGGAATCTGGTGGTGGATGACCTTTAACGCTAGTATCACAAACAGGAACTTTCATTCAGGGATACGCTGATGATATAGTTCTCATGGTTCAAAGGCAAGTTCATCGACACTGTAGCAGATGTAATGAACAATAGCCTAAGACAAGTTAGTGAATGGTGTAGGAAGGAAAAGCTTAAGGTTAATCCTACCAAAACCGTTATACTTCCAATTACTGTATTAGGAACCTGACCCTCTGGCCAGACTAGAGCTCGACGGCGTCCGATTACCACTCTCAGACAGCACGAAGTACCTAGGCGTGACCTTGGACCGCAAACTTACGTGGAACCTACACTTAAAGTCGGTACTATTAGAGCAAGCTGGTCGCTCTTAGCAACCAGACGTTTTATAGGGAAAATTGGGGACCTCGCTCACATGGCGCTTTGGCTATACAAAGCAGTAATAAGGCCCCAGATCACTTACGCCTCTAGTTTGGTGGACGAAAGCCAGGCAGAGTACCGAAGACCAAACTTAGCAGCCTACAAAGACTGGCATGCTTAGGAGATTCACTAGCACCCCTACAGCGGCGCTAGAGGTACTGCTCAATATAACCCCCTAGACATTTTATAGAAATGGAGGCTAGGAAATTGGATACAAACTCTCTATTTCGGGCCTTTAAAAAGGGTCCGACTCGTTCGGGACATGTGGGAGCACTAGACTCCTTCCCCGAGGAACCGCTCCTCACTATGAGGTCTGACTATATGGAGGGGCAATACCTCTTTGTAAAACCGTACACAGTCAGCATAGAATCACGGCTACAGTGGTCAACTGACAAATCCCTTTTACTATTAATAACTGTAGGGTCTGGTACACAGACGGTTCATTGATAGAAGGAAAGGCTGGCTACGGGGCACACAGAGTCCGGCCCAGGTGTAACCTCCTCAGGTAGCTTGGGAGGCTTTTGTACAGTGTTTCAAGCAGAAGTCTTCGCAATCCTTACTTGCACCTATACAGAGTTATCTGTTGGTACAAGGGACAAACATATCTTTCATCTTTTCAGACAGTCAGGCTGCCCCTCAGGGCGCTGGACTGTCCATTAATCAACTCCTGCATTGTCCGGGAATGCTCCCAAGCGCCTGGCTCTAGCAAGCCGTAATAATGTACGGCTTGAATGGATATGGGCATCAAGGATTCAAAGGGAACGAAAAGCCGATCTGCTGGCTAGAAAGGAGCGTTGTCACCCTTGCCGGTCCGGAACCGGCGGTAGGAATCAGTCCTCTCTTGTCAAAACTATGCTAGCCGATAGGGCAAATGCGCGACACACTGAGCGATGGAAACAGCTACCATGCCAGGAACCCGCCAAACTTTTAGTCAGAATCCATCATATACTACCAAACATCTGACCAGTCTTAGTCGCCAGAACATCAGACTGGTAATAGCTTATCACAGGGCATGGGCATTTCAGAAATCACCTAGGAAAAATGGGTCTCTACACAGGAGATACCAGATGTAGGCTATGTGAGCGTACTCCTGAATCCGCAAAACACATTCTTATTGAATGCGAGTCCCTGGAGGCCAGGAGAAGGGTCTTCTAGGGTCTCGAGTGGCAGGAGGTACACCCATCAGAATTGGGTAGCGATCCTCGAGCTTTGCAAGCAAACGGGGGTGGGGCTGCGTAATTAGGAGAAAAGGGAGCCAGCACAATAAACCAAAGGGTTGACGTGCGCGTGGTCCTGAACCACTAAATTTCCCCATCCAATCTAATCTAATCTAATCCTCATTATTTACAAGGTCGTAATGCCACAAAGTGGGGAGGAACTGCTTATCTGCCCAAGCCTGATAACTTTTGAAACAGGGATAGCCTTAGGTCTGCCTTTATCTCACTTCACATAAGGAAAGAGGGACATTTCTAATTACAACTTCTAACTTTTTATCTGGATGGTCTTGAAATGTGTGTAAATTTAAGCTGAGAATTTTCATAAATTTGTAAGATTTCTGGAACCAGCTATACTGCTAGATTGATTTTTAATGAGTTACCTTTTCAGTCCAGTAGAAAATCGTGTTTGACTATTTTTCAGGTCTTTCTGGTGGTGGTTGGCTCAAACAAAAACATTGGTGGAACTTTGTAGATTTAGCTGGAAGGGGACTGTCATCCCTATCTATTTCTATAGAATTGGGTCTCGATTGTAGGTATGGTCAGACAAATGGTTAAATTTGTTTTGTTTTAACAAGCTGGAGGAGTCGAGGATAAAACGCCACTTTGGTGCTGAATTGTCATTTGTGTTGGTGGTTGACCAGCATGCTGAAAGGTACTCTTTTGGAGTTATGAATCCCTGTTCGTCTTGGTTGTTCATTTCTGTAGTTTCCGTGGTTTGCACCATCCATATCATTCTATTCTTAACCACATTAGCAAGTCACGTATAGATTGTTGTAGAACTGATTTGACATTGTTGATATGCTTGGCCCTTTCAGCTAAAAAAAGTGTTTCTAGGTTTGAAACCAAAAGACTATTTTTAGTTACTTTGCAATATTTACATAGTTAAACAATATTCTTCGGATTAAGAAAATAAATAAGTATTGATATTACACGTAATGCTGATCTTGAAAACACTAAAACTATGAAAAACTTAGGAGCAAAAATAGTCACCTTGATAAAACCCAACCAGATCGGAACCCTTTCTTCTATCTACCACAACAAAAAGAAATGTGGATACCTGCTGTAAAATAATATGCTATGTGTGTTTTGGATTTAAATGAAACTCGAAGGACCAAAGAGATGGTGGGGATGAGAAATGTAAAAGAAGAAATTGATAAATTAAATGAGTATAATGGAAAAGAGAACGTTTAAAGTTAAAAACAAAGAACATTTAACTCGCAAAACATGAATAATAATAATCCGCGGTTGGGTCTGGTAGGGACCATATCGTTACGAGTTGTCAAGTTCGCTGTGAACCCGACACCATTGTGGGTTGCTTCACTTGCCCCACGCAGCTGAGTATTGCAAGGGGATATACCTGAGGTGCTCTAGAGCTGAGGCTGACTGGCATTTAAGCCTCTAGAGGCCTCGGGTGCTCCCACTATACCCACATCTCTACTCTTAGCCACGCCTGAAGTAGTGGCTGTGACCTTGAATTTCGTCCCATAAGAGCAATGTAAAACATGCATTTTCCTGAACACACATTCTTACCTACAGTTTTCGTCAGATTTTTAAAACGAACTTGCCATATTTTCGCGTCTCCACTTGAGCCGAATTTCACTATCCTATTTATAAGACCGTGAAATCAATTTGCAACTGGGACAAGCTTTAGGTTTAATTTTACTTTACTAGTAAACTACTAGCAATAATTTTCAAAAGTGCGCAGCCAAATGCAGTATGTAAGGGACTTATAGAGAGACTTTTCATTGGTATCGCACAAGTGTATATGAAAACAAGCCCATAGGCAAGTTTGCCTGAATGTTATTTGTTTATCGTCTTCCAAATACAAAATGACTGACAAGTACTATAATCTTTTAAAGTTTAATGTAATCGAGCGCTCGGTAAATATTATGGACATTTCGGTCTAATACTTTTTCTTACATTAATCTATTAAACAGCAAATTCCTTTGGGACAAAAAAAATATTTTCCGAGCAAATCTGTCTTTTGTAAATAAAAACCAAAGCTTTGGTGATCAGTTCTGGAGCATTAATCTATATAAAACATAATATTTGCATAATATGTAATATATATATTAATATATGCTCTGTGGTTCAGGACAGTTCTGGAGCATTAATATATAATACATAATATATGCATAATACGTAATATATATTAATATATGCTCTGTGGTTACTGTATGTGTTGGAAACAGCTTTAAAGCGAAATAACAAAACACATGTTTTAAACGTAGTAATGTAAACCTAAATTTTGTGTTAGTTACAAGTTAATTAAAATCCCTACTATTATCGATATTTTGCATCTAAATGCTCCATCTATGTACTACTAATAACGCATCGATTCTCGAATGAGAGTCGAGAGTCGATACGACTTGCCAGCCCAGCCCAGTAGTCAAGTACACTCGAACGCGGTACCGGTTCTGGTTTCATTCTCGCTTCTCATTGGTCGGTTGACTGTTCCCACTCCGTCATCCGTACCACTCCACAGTCCACAGTTCACTCACCACTTCACTCCTTGATTTATACCGGTGACAGCTTGTCTTATTGTAAGTTCTTTGTTCGACGAAGGAGAAAATGGGTTTCTTCTCATACCTACTTGTTCAAGGAGTCTGCTACGCGGCTCCATCTTTAGGATATTTGGTGGGATTCGCTAAAGAAACCAAATGGAGAATATACTGAGTCTGCTGGTGATACTCTCGACCTTCTCCTCGAGACTCACTTTCCAGACAGTACTCAGCGCGACTTGCTGGACAATTATGGTTACCTAGATAGCGGTCAAAGCCCGTGGGCCGCTCGAAGGGACTGGAACTTGGCCAACAAAATTGTTACGCTCTCAAGGCTCAAATGGGCTCTAAGTAAATTCAGCCCGTATAAATCTCCTGGGGGGGATGGAATCTATCCAGCAATGCTACAGCATGCATCCGACCCAGTACTCAGGCTGATATGCGAACTCTGCAGAGCCAGCGTGGCCTTTGGTCACATACCACTGGCATGGAGGGTAAGCAGGGTGGTCTTTATCCCTAAAAGGGGTAAAACAGATTATAGTCAGGCAAAATCTTTCAGACCTATCAGTCTTTCATCATTTCTTTTAAAAACGGTGGAAAGGCTAGTAGAGAGATACCTTAGGGACAGGGTGCTGCTAGGTCAACCCCTGCATAGAAACCAGCATGCCTACCAATCTGGCAGGTCATGCATTACGGCACTCAATGAATTGGTCTGCAGGGCAGAGAGTTCTTTAGATAATAGAGAGCTGGCACTCTGCGCTTTCCTGGACATTGAAGGGGCTTTTGACAGCACCTCACACGAGGTGATCATGGAGAAAGCCAGTAAAAGGGGGGTACCACTAACCTTAAGTAAGTGGATACAAAATATGCTCGCAACAAGAAGGGTCCAATCCACCCTACTAAACGTCACCAGGAAGTCTCTACCACAAGAGGTTGTCCGCAGGGAGGGTTCTTTCCCTCTTGTGGAATCTGGTGGTGGATGACCTTTTAACGCTAGTATCACAAACAGGAACTTTCATTCAGGGGTACGCTGATGATATAGTTCTCATGGTTCAAGGCAAGTTCATCGACACTGTAGCAGATGTAATGAACAATAGCCTAAGACAAGTTAGTGAATGGTGTAGGAAGGAAAAGCTTAAGGTTAATCCTACCAAAACCGTTATACTTCCAATTACTCGTATTAGGAACCTGACCCCTCTGGCCAGACTAGAGCTCGACGGCGTCCGATTACCACTTTCAGACAGCACGAAGTACCTAGGCGTGACCTTGGACCGCAAACTTACGTGGAACCTACACTTAAAGTCGGTACTACACAGAGCAAGCTGGTCGCTCTTAGCAACCAGACGTTTTATAGGGAAAAATTGGGGACTCAAGCCTCACATGGCGCTTTGGCTATACAAAGCAGTAATAAGGCCCCAGATCACTTACGCCTCTCTAGTTTGGTGGACGAAAGCCAGGCAGAGTACCGTAAAGACCAAACTTAGCAGCCTACAAAGACTGGCATGCTTAGAATCACCGGAGCATTCACTAGCACCCTACAGCGGCGCTAGAGGTACTGCTCAATATAACCCCCTAGACATTTTCATAGAAATGGAGGCTAGGAAATTCGATACAAACTCTCTATTTCGGGCCTTTTAAAAGGGTCCGACTCGTTCGGGACATGTGGGAGCACTAGACTCCTTCCCCGAGGAACCGCTCCTCACTATGAGGTCTGACTATATGGAGGGCAATACCTCTGTAAAACCGTACACAGTCAGCATAGAATCACGGCTACAGTGGTCAACTGACAAATCCCTTTTAACTATTAATAACTGTAGGGTCTGGTACACAGACGGTTCATTGATAGAAGGAAAGGCTGGCTACGGGGCACACAGAGTCCGGCCCAGGTGTAACCTCTCAGGTAGCTTGGGAGGCTTTTGTACAGTGTTTCAAGTCTTCCAATCCCTTGCACCTATACAGAGTTATCTGTTGGTACAAGGGACAAACATATCTTAATCTTTTCAGACAGTCAGGCTGCCCTCAGGGCGCTGGACTGTCCATTAATCAACTCCTGCATTGTCCGGGAATGCTCCCAAGCGCTCCGGCTCTGGCAAGCCGTAATAATGTACGGCTTGAATGGATACCGGGGCATCAAGGATTCAAAGGGAACGAAAAAGCCGATCTGCTGGCTAGAAAGGGAGCGCTGTCACCCTTTGCCGGTCCGGAACCGGCGGTAGGAATCAGTCCCTCTCTTGTCAAAACTATGCTAGCCGATAGGGCAAATGCGCGACACACTGAGCGATGGAAACAGCTACCATGCCAGGAACCCGCCAAACTTTTAGTCAAGAATCCATCAAGGATACTTACCAAACATCTGACCAGTCTTAGTCGCCAGAACATCAGACTGGTAATAGCTTATATCACAGGGCATGGGCATTTCAGAAATCACCTAGGAAAAATGGGTCTCTACACAGGAGATACCAGATGTAGGCTATGTGAGCGTACTCCTGAATCCGCAAAACACATTCTTATTGAATGCGAGTCCCTGGAGGCCAGGAGAAGGGGTCTTCTAGGGTCTCGGGAGTGGCAGGAGGTACACCCATCAGAATTGGGTAGCGCGATCCTCGAGCTTTGCAAGCAAACGGGGGTGGGGCTGCGTAATGGGAGAAAAGGGAGCCAGCACAATAAACCAAAGGGTTGACGTGCGTGGTCCTGAACCACTAAATTTCCCCATCAATCTAATCTAATCTAATCCTCATTATTTACAAGGTCGACCTTACAAAGTGGGAGGAACTGTTTATCTTTGTTCATTAGCCTGATAACTTTTGAAACAGGACCTATAGGTCTGAAGAAGTTCTTGTTTATCTCATCTTCACATAGGAAAAGGGACATTTCTAATTACTTCTAACTTTTTTTTTCTCTGACGGGTCTTGAAATGTGTGAAATTTAAGCTGAGAATTTTCACTTAAATTTTTGTAAGATTTCTGAAATCAGTTATATCGATTTAGATTGATTTTTAATGAGTTACCTTTCAGTCCAGTAGAAAATCGTGTTTGACTATTTTTCAGGTCTTCCGATTATTTCTTGGTGGTGTGGCTTCAAATAAATATTGAACAAGACTTTGGAATTTAGCTGGAAGGGACTGTCATCCCTATCTATTTCTATAGAATTGAAGTCCGATTGTGGTATGGTCGAACCAAATGGTTAAATTTGTTTTTTTTAACAAGCTGGAGGAGTCGAGGACATAACGCTTGCGGTGCTGAATTGTCATTTGTGTTGGTGGTTGGACTAGCATGCTGAAGGTATACTTCCCTCTTTTGGAGTTATGAATCTGTTCGTCTTGGTTGTTCATTTCTGTAGTTTCCGTGGCTTCAGACTCATCCATATCATTCTGTGTATTTTTAACCATGACATTAGGGTATAAGTCACGTATAGATTGTTGTAGAACTGATTTGACATTATTGACATGCTTTGGCCTTTTAGCAGGCTAAAAGCAACCTTGTGTTGAACAAAGGATTATTTTTAGTTACTTTGGTAATATTTATATAGTTAAACAATATTCGGATTAAGAAAATAAATAAGTATTGATATTACACGTAACATCTTATAAACACTAAAACTATGAAAAGCCGGAACAAAAATACCCCACCTTGATAAACCAATCAGATCGGAACCCTTTTCTCTCTATCTACCACTTTAACAAAAATGTGATACATCTTGCTGTAAAATAATGCTATGTGTGTTTGGATTTAAAATGAAACTCGAAGGACCAGAGAGGGGATGAGAAATGTAAAAGGAAGATACTGATAAGTAAATGAGTATAATGGAAAAAGAGAACGAAAGTTAAAACAAAAGAACACTAAACTCAAAACATGTTTTATAAAATATTAAGTAAAAATTTTGAACGTCATACTAAACGTGTTCATACAATTTTTGTTCAAGGGTAAAAGGTCAAGTTTGTCTAGTTACGAGTGAAGTTAGGACTACAAACCCTTCTACCACTCCTCGACCTTTACCTAGTGTCAACGCGATGAGTACAAAGTAAGTGGTTACCATCAAACCGATAACCCGTGATGAACACCGTATCAATCTGTCGGAGGGTAAAAATATATTTCTAGAAACATTGTAATATATTTTATTTCAAAGTTGTTTGATTCAATAAGTAAAAGTTAGATTTTACCGATTTGGTTCTCTAGCTTAGGGATGCCTCGCCATTAAAATTGGGTACAAATGAAAAATTTCCCTTTAGACTTAAGTAAAATATAATATTTTTGTTTCACTATATACTATTCGTTTATTCTCATCCTGTGTTTTGTCTGTTTCAGTTTGGGATTTTCAGTCGGAGCACAACAATGTCAATACACAGGAGCTTTATGTTAAAACAGAAGGAAAAAATAACAGTTTTGTACTTTTGAATAATAATATTTTTTACTTACCAAATTTGAGCCTATTTCTCCCCAATTTCTATTTATACTGTGAATATTATCATTTTGTCTCCGTGTCAAGCCAATCATTTTGAATAGTTACTTAACCTAGAGTTAGCGGGCGTTACACATTGCTTTTCGCTGTTCCGGAATCAAACCCTTGACTTCTCGCAAGAGTGTAAGGTCCCGCGAGGTGGTGTACTCTACCCACTGAACCACCAACCCACTTTTGATCAAACTCTTAGTAGTTCTATGAGCTCTTTAACTAAAAATAAATTATAAAATGAATAAACTAATAAAAGTCATTGCACAAAAGTTTTTAGGGCTATATATTGATAAAACCTTATGTTGGGATAGCCAAAATTAACCATATTTGTAGAAAAATGTCATCTGGTATATTTCTATTAAGACAAATGAAAGATTTATGTTCCATAGATGCACTTAAAGTAGTCTATTATGAGTGATACAATCCCATTTGTCTTACAGAATTAAATTTTGGGGCAGCTGTGCTGAAACAAAACTGCTAAGAACATTTATCCTCGAAAAAATCTGCAATTTGAGTTATTTGTAATCTATCTTCAAGAACATCGTGTAGAGAATTTTTAAAGAACCTAAAACATTTTAAATTGGCGTCATTGTATATCTTTGAAACAGTATTATATTGTGTTTCAAAATGTGATTAGTGCAGGGCCAAGATATTCATTCATATGCCATCCTCAATTCTATATTTCCTCAAGATAGCCATAGGTTACAAATTTATGAAAGATTACGATGCAGGCTTGTGTGAAATTTCTAAACAAGCTCCCCAATGAGATCAAATGTTTATTACCAGAATTGGGTTTGTTCAAAAGAAATTTTAAGTATTTGCTGATTAGGCTCCTTACTCTGTAGCAGAGGTTATTGCAGAGCCAGCTTGCTTACATTAATCTAAAATAGTAAAAAATAGTAATTGCAAAATGAATTTAGCCATTTAGGAATTATATTACTAAAATAAAGAAAGATAAGATTATTTTAGGAAATTCTAGGCAATTTTCTTTAGTCCTCTAAATAGTCTTTACCAGTGGCTTAAGTCCATTATACATTCTTACATTGTAATTCACCTTCCATTTTCACAATTCTGTATCATATCCATTTTCATAAAAGTCAAAACTAAATTTTTTACACTGACTTAATAAATTGTTGTTAAAATTGATTGAAGTTGGCAATACTGTGGTTGAAATAAAAATCACAAACAGTAACTAAGAAGTTACCACTTTTAATACGGCTGTAATATAGAAACCATAGCTTTGGAGCATTATGTTTGCACTTTCTTAAAAATTGACAGCATAATTATTATTGTTGAAGAGGATTAACAAAATGAATAAAGAAACAAGACAATAAACTCAAATTCTTTATTTTCAATAGAAAACAACATTTTATGTTTACATTCCTTCATAGAACTTATAAGAAACAAAATAATTATCATAATATGCACACATCAAAACCAATTCTTACTTAGATTAAGAAGTGAATGTATCAAAGGAGTATTGCGTAGGTAAAAGGTGATGTTTACTGATAATGGAAACTCTTTAAAGAAAAACTAAGTGTTCAGTTTTAAGGCGTTACACTTTTGAATGTTTGCGCTGATGAAACAGGAGAGAGCGATTGTGACGGAATGCTTTTTGCAGACATTACATTTGAAATGTCTTCCTTCAAAGTGTGCTATTACATGTTGTGCGAGAGAAGCCTTCTTGGCAAATGTTTTTCCACAGTCGGCACAGGTAAAAGTATCCTCTCCCGAGTAATTTTCCACTTTGACTTTCTCCCGGAAACTTATTTCTCTGTGTCGTCTGCGGAGATGATCTACTAGACAAGATTTTTGCGGGAACACTTGTTTACAGTACAAGCACTCTGAGGGTATATCGGTGTGGGTGCGTTGATGTGAGACTAAATGATACTTTCGTCCGAAGGTTTTTTTACAATCGTAGCATTTGAAAGGTCTTTCTCCCGTGTGAATTCGGTGATGATTTATAAAATGCGATCTGTGATTGAAGGTCTTCTTGCACACCGGGCACACGAAGTCTTTCACGTCCAAGTGTGCTCGGCGATGGTGTTTAATCAGAGCAGCCCTTGTGAGGGGAGTTTACACAAAGGACACGGAAACAGTCTCAATCCAGCTTTCTTATCTTGATGTCTGCTTCTCTGATGATGGTTCAGATAGGCTCTTAGACTGAAGGTTTTCCGCAGATCTTACAGGAGAATGGTCTTTCTTCAGTGAGTTTTCTGCTGGTGCTTCTCAAATAACTCTTAAGAGCGAATGATTTCTAGCAAGTGGAACAGGTGAACGGCTTGTCAACAGAGTGCACAGCGAGATGTCTCTGTAACTGATACCTCCAGTTGTATGATTTTTTACAGAAAGAGCAGGTGAAGAGTTCAGTTCCAACATCATGAACTCTTTAGCATGTCTAACTAGACTTATCTGGTCAGTACTTTTGTATTCACATTCTGAACATGTATGCGTCTTCTTTCTTGTTTTCTTTACTTGGATTTGTTCAATTCGCTTTTTTGAATATGTTGTGTGGCTTGAGTTAGGGTTCTTAAGCGATATCTCTTCTAGCAATTTAACATCATCTTCAGACTTTACTGAGTTTTGTCAGGAAGGTATTCCGTTGTTACCTAAAACAAATAAGTTCAAATTGATTAAGAGGATTGATCACCTCAGAAACAGTTGCTCAAACATATTCTCGAAAGTTTAGAACTGTTTTAGGAAAGGATTAGAAAAGTTATTTTTATGTTCACGGTGGTTTAAAAACCTACACCAAATCAGCAGAATAATGTTAAAGTTGGTTAAAACTGGTTCTTTTAAACTGTATTATATTTTTCACAAGCAGTTTTGCATTTTTTATGTATAAGGGACATAAAACTACTCCTACACTATTTTATAAACCCGCATTTGTACATTTCAGTTCATGCTGCTTTGGATAAGACAGTATTTCAGCAGATACCTTAACCCTTTATGTCCATTTTATTTTAACTTTTGTAAAGCCTCCTATGGTTTCCAGTCCCCCTAAAGCAAAATTAGCAAACCCCTTCTGGTACGGTGCATTACCAGTCATTGAACCACAACCTCTAAGCGGGGATTTAGCCTCCT
Source organism: Matsumurasca onukii (assembly GCA_018831715.1). Classification (NCBI taxonomy): domain Eukaryota; kingdom Metazoa; phylum Arthropoda; class Insecta; order Hemiptera; family Cicadellidae; genus Matsumurasca; species Matsumurasca onukii. Next base: position 24,589,348 of record CM032067.1, on the reverse strand, counting down.
AAGCTCAAAAGTGCCACTCTCCAACTCACTGGATTTGATGAGCCATTTCTCTTCAGTGATCCTCAGCGGTCATTGTGGCCTCGCTTCGGCGCATCCCAAACAACTAGCATTACACCGTATTACAGAGCGCACCCGGTGAGATTCAATCCATCGCTAACAGACAGGGGCCAGCTGTCTCATCACTATAACCACTAAACCAGCGGCTGTTTGTCGTGGGCGGTCAAACTCACAATTGAGTTGCCGAGGAGGGGAAGTGGTAGTTTTGCTTTCTCTGTTAGCGCTGTTAGTGTTGCGTAGTCCTTCAGCATATCAGGAGGGGTTTCAACCATCTCCTACACTGCACATCCAAGCTTCAAAGGAAATAGCGTTTGTCAACCTATAGTCGACATGCGACCTCAAAGGGTTAAAAGCAGCTGTCCCTAATACTGTGTAATGCTCCTATTTCATCGAGGGGTCAAAATTCGCAGGCCTAGATTGAGGCGACCTCTGACTAGCTTTTGACAGGCCTAAGCCCGACAGTAGAGCAGGCTCTTATGCTAAAACCAACATAGTACCTGCTTGGGACCCAGCAAACCTAGGACTAACACATTTAGCCCATGCAGGCTAGCCTAGGCTCTGCTAGCTATCTCTCACTAACTAAGGATTACCCTGATTACTGTGCTACCACACGCCCCCACCTTGGGAGAAGTTTTAGCAGTAATCCTTTGAGTAGATATTATACTGAATCAGCGACTTGCTGGTGGGGAAAAGGACCTAACCATAAAATACATGAATGGTACCTCCTAAAATCATAAAATCCAGAAACCAAAAACTAGTTTTTACCAACGACAGTGATCTTCACATGTATTATCAAAACATAAATGGAATAAAAAGTAAATTGCATGAATTCATTCACCAAGTAAATCTGTTAGACCAAGACATTTTAATACTCACTGAAACAAAACTTGATACAAATGTTGCCGACGGGGAACTTTGTCTATACTCCTTCAGTGTGTTAAGATGTGATCAAAGTATAGCTACAAGTACTAAATCTTCTGGAGGAGTGTTCCTGTAAGCTGTATAATCTTAACCACCATATGATCCCATCACCCTGTCCTGAGATTGAAGCCGTCTTTTGGAACTCTCTCGATCATCACATCAAAATTCTACTATGTTCTGTGTACATCTCTCCTGGCCAACCCCTACCAGTATATCAATCCTTTTTAGTGCGGTTGATCTGTTAATGCAGAACTACAGAAATACCCTCATTTGATCATTTTGAGATTTCAATCTGCCGAAAGTGCCTAATATAGCGTCTTCTAAACTATTGGACAATTTCTGCATTAGCTACGCAGATCACCAGAAAATGCACGCCAACCTGAGAGGTATCATGCTGGATCTGGTTTTTAGTGATTTACTTTGTCACATCAAGAGGGCACACATCCTATTACACACGATATACACCATCCGCTGGACATCCAAGTTAAAATTCCCGCCAAAATCTACTTCTGGCTTACCTACCCTCGTCCCTAACTACTTCAAATGTGATCTCAATTCTATCATAAATGGCATTGTGGACAGAGGATCTTTCTGACGACTTGAATTCAGACGTGGATACTTTCGTTAGCCTGCTGAGTGGAGTGGTTCAGTCTCGATACCAATAAAGAAAAATATTCTCCTCTCTGTTTCTCCCTGGTTCAGTGGCGAACTCAAAGGTCTTACTATTTCCAAGAAGAGGTTTCACAGGCTGTTCAAGGAAACTGGACGTGATGAATACTATATTCAATTCTCCCATCTGAGAAATCTCTGCAAGCTTAGATCTATACAAGACCACCAGAACTACATTGCCCATTTAGACTCTCTATTACCTCATAGCCCCAAAGTTTTCTGGTCCCATGTCAAACGCACTAGGAGTTAGCAAAGTGAAGCTAGGGGACAATGAGACCAGTATTCCCAGTGAGATGGCTAATCTTTTTGCCACTCATTTTTCAAGTGTCTATTCCAACTCCCCCAATAACCCTCCAGTATACACTGATGGATCTTATGAGAACGTGTCCTTGCTTGAGACCACACCAGATGAGGTAAAATCCCTGCTTGACCAGTTGGATACAGGAAAAGGCTGTGGGCCGAATGGAATCCCACCAATCGTTCTGAGCCCGCCAGTGGACTTCTTTCTCATGCACTCTCTGATTTTTTCAATAGAAGCCTAAAATCTGGTATATTTCCCTCTGCATTTAAAACAGCCACGTTGTCCCGATTTTCAAAGATGGTTAAGGAAGATGTGAAGAATTATAGGCCTATTTCATTTAGTCCCCTATTGCCAAGATATTTTGAAATCTTAGTTCTTAGCCGCTCCAGACTTTCTTCTTGAGACTTGGCATAGATGAACAGCATGGTTTCTCGAGGAGGCGTTCAACAGTGACTAACTTGGTTGTTATTCAAGAGTACATTATGAACAGCTTTGACAAGGGTAGGCAGGTAGATTGTCTCTACCTCGATTTCAAAGCTGACAAGGTCAGCCACAGCCATCTTCTGGCCAAACTGTGCCCCTAATGAATTGCTGATCCCCTTCTTTATGGATGGGATCTTACCTGGCTGGAAGAAAATCCCTCGTGAGATATGCAGAGCCTTGTCGACCCCTTTGTAGTAAAATCAGGTGTTCCACAGGGTCAATACTGGGACCCTATCTGTTCAATCTTTTCTCAGGACACATCAATGAGTCTATTCATTCCTGAATTCCTTTTTTTGCAGATGATATAAAACTATTTCTCTCAATAGAAGATGACAGCTCCACTCTATCACTCCAACACTCACTTGACAACATTGTGGAATGGTCCTCCTCCAATGCTATGCTCCTGAGCGACTCCAAGTGTAAAGTCGTTACCTACTCAAGTAACTCTCCCTTGCTTCTTGTCTACAGAATTAATGGTGCTGCAGTGGGTAGGTGTGAGGTTATCAAGGGTCTGGGCGTGTGGTCCAGCAGAACTAACTACCTCCGACATGCCCCAATGAGCCGAATGCAGGGTTGGGAAATCTTGTAAGCCCTGGATGTTGATTTCTTCCACGACTCACTTGGTACCTTCAGAAGTTCAGATGGAGACTTTTCACTCTTTAAGCTCTTTCAGATAATTCCCATTTTTGTCCTTCCAGTCAAACCATCATGTCGCCCGATCAGCTAACCGATTTTCTATCTTCTTCTTCATATCAACCAAAACCTAACCATTCTTTCACTGTACTTTTCATACACATTTTGTAAATGTACTTACCAAATATTTATTAACTTAGCATGCAAATAAGTAATCTTGTTGTGTTCATATAATCTATCATTACCTGTTATTAGCTATGTACATTCGTTAATTATTATATTTAAATTTATTGTTGTTATCACTTATATATTCTACTATGTTGCTTACGCTTAAATCTATATTCATTGTTAATAGCTTACTCTATGTACATCTCTTTCTCCATCTATGCATATAATTATATTCCATTTACACTATCGCTATTATGTTATATACCATTTCATGCATATTTACAAAATACACTGTCATTGATAAATAAATACATAAATAAATACTGCATTGGACACCTTGGGAACGCAACTAAGTCCAGCCCACAAAATCCACTCAGCCTAGATTACGGTAATGCACCGGCACTGTTGTACTGCATTAGCAGCACTGCAGGCAGCTTCGGCGATGTTTGTTTACAAACACTGGTCGCCATGACAGTCCCGCAAGACAGCAGAAACGGCTCAGGTGCCAGGGTAGTTACTCGGCCACCAGAGGTGACTCTGTTCCTTTTCCCGAAGAGGGCGACCGGATCTAACAGTTCTTTACTGACCTCTGAAGGTTCGCAGGTTCGAGCTACGCTCTGCTGTGGGCACCGCAGTCACCGCTGCACCGACCGCGGTACATGTATGGCCTGACGACATGAGACACATATAGCACCCTGCCTACTACAGGTACTGTACTAGTGCATGGGCGCCGACTTACAAAAAACACTGGGGGGGCTCGGCACATGCCGAGGGTATGGAAACTCCCAGGGAACGGGAGGCCTCCGGAAAATGATTAAGCAAAAGTCCCTTAAAATTACGTAGTTATTGCACTTAGATCATCATATTTAAACAGACACATTACTATGTTTACAAACAAATGTTGGGTTATGTTAGTAATAAAGTTATTTTTGAACTATACAGTATTTTGCAGGACAGACTGGAGAAGGATTTAATAGATACATGTTTATTACAGTTACAGTTCTTGTTGAGTAGCTTTACAATGTTATATTAAACTTCTTTAAGTGGAGAAATTTATGTTTGCTTCTATAGTGTGTCTCTCTCTCAGGTTTTTCTTCAAATGTTAAATATTTTAATAGTTTAAAAATATAATTACTGAAAGGTGTTAAAGTATTTATTACATGTTCAGAATAAAATACATAAGTAATGTAATATGAATACATCACGCGATATTTTTTGACAAACATTTTTCATGGGGAAGTATTTACGCCCATTTGACTCGGAAAAATCAGTGACTCATCACAGCCCCAGAACAACAAGCCCACGGGCGGGCGGCGCACCGTGTAACCATTATCACTCCACACAGTGTTCAGTCACCCTAACGCTTGATGCACAGTGACACTGTATGATAGTGTTATGATTTTTCACATCCGCGATAACTAAATGGTCTCAATACTGGTAAAACAACTGCACTTAGAATTTTAATATAATCATAAACATGCAATCATAACTAAACTAACAAACCTACGAAAAAGAATTGTTCCCTTAGGTTTTAAAGCCATCAGGGCTGAGCCCTTTTGAACAAACATTCGGAGGCCTCTCCGGGCCCAATGGAGTCGGCCAATGTACTAGAAGTTATTAGACAGGTTCAATATTAACAAAATATGGTATTTAATTGGCCGATCTGTCTATAAGTGTCAGTCTGATGACGCGTTTGCTCTTGACTAAACCATTGTCAAATCCTCTTCCCTAAACTCATCCAGACAGACACTTATAGACAGATCGACGGAGGTAAATACCATATTTTGTTTAAATAGTCTGTCTTGGGGCCATAATGAATCATTTTATTAATTCTATAATATTTTAACGTTTTCTGCCCTTTTTGCAGTCAATCATATTTCACTTTTTCATATCTTTGTTAGAACCTGTCAAGCCACCTGTAGAGACCCGAACTAAGACCTTACTTTCTTAGTATCATTTTTAATTGTCTCCCGTCCTTTTTACTACACGATATAATCACGGGAGAGCCTAGTTTAGGGTTGGATTGAGCTTTATGGTAAACCCCGACTTTTGGTTTATCGCAGATAACTCTATTACCACCCTAACTTGGCTTCTACAACCTCCAGAGAGCTGGCCTGTAGGAACTAGTTGTGCCTTAATGTTAATTCTGGATAAATTTCCACGACTCTCAGCTCGTTATAGTGTGCAGCTACAAAAATATTTAAATTCTTTCACTTTTCTAAATTCACGCTGCAGAGGTAGGAAATTGCGCTACCTACCTAACGATAAATTAGCTTTTATTCCAATTAGCCGTTAACCCAACAATACCACGAGGGACGGTGATGAGAGCTTGAGGGACTGACCTCTATTAGCCTGAGTCCCTCAAAATAAAACCAAACCAATAGTGTCTAACACCCAGTTTGACCTGAAACCCTGGAACGACAAAGTTCGACTGAGATCTTTCGAGCAGTAGTGTGATTTTCCTGGACACTAGGTCCCCTTTGGAGAATTATTTTCTCCCCGCGGAAAATCCATTACAACTGTAAAAGAAATTACTCACAAAATCTGTGGAACCGAAAATATTCCTATACCCACCATTCTTACAGTGAAACTTTTACCTCTTTAATATCTTCATTGTGAACATCTTCTAGCTTGATATTATCCATGTCAATAGTTTCCTGAAAAGAAGATATGTATTACAACTGTATTTCACTACTTTTGCTAGGCCAAGTAAGGCTATTAACCCTTCGTGCAGTATCGGGATTTCAACTCTCGCACAGTGAAAGGGTATGTACCAAAAAGAAATTTATGAAAGAAGTCAAGGCATATTTTTCCTCCCTTTTTCTTAAATGTTGTAAGACATCGGGTTAAAATCTTTTTTAAGTTCCAAGCTGGGATTTCGAGAGCCCTAAATTTATATTTTATTACTTACCTGTTTTAAAACGAATTCATTACAGTCTTCTTCATTTACCGTTATTTTATAGTCCAGAATTTCTTCTTTCACTTCCCTTTTTAACATCAGTGAATAAAAGTAGAGTAGCTTAGTAACAGTATTTGAAGGAGGAATGTTATAAACAAAACAGTTATTTGAAAAGTCAGAGTTACTCCCGTCACTCATTTCATTTTTAGTAACACATACATTATAAATGTTGTTTTAGTCGGACCACGTTCTGAAAATCTCAACTCCATATACTCTCGCAAATTCCACCGAAGGGAGTAACTGTGACTCTAATAAAGAAGTTTGTAATGATACAAGACTATCAATTACGTATAAAATAGAAAAGATAAATATTAATACTAATTAGCAATTACCTTCAAGACATCTCCGAACAAATTGTGATTGTTGTTCTCTTGTTTCACTGTAATTCCTTCATAGTCTGCTTCTTTTTTAGTGGACTGCTCAAAAACTTCTTCTTTCACTTCCTCTTTAATTTTTCTGTTAAAAAATTAACGCTTGAATAAGTTGAGAACAGTTTTGAATTCATGGCGGAAGACTTTTTTCTAGTTTAAATTTTTAACTCTGAGTGTTTTAGTTTTATAGTTAAAATTTTACATCAAACCTTCAACATAAAATGGCAAATCAGCTCTTCAATTAAAAAGAGGATTTAAACAATTTTAAATATAACATTTCCTTTTGCCTACCAGACTTAAGATTTCAACTGGAAAAGGTATAAGGCCTGTTTGAAGGAGTCCTGGGATTGGTTATAGTGCTGAGCACTAATCCTCCACAAATATCCAAAATAATATTTCAAACTTGGGTTTTCAGGATGACAGTTAACACGGGCTCCAGTCTCTCTGGCTTCATGGACCAACAGAGGGTTAATATACTCACGGAAGAGGCCAGACCAGTTTCTCAATGAGTGGGACCATCCTTAACTTCATTTTCTCTTGCTTTACTTTGATCATATGACCTGATTTACTCTGTGGGGCATCCACTCCAAACACACCTGCAACCAGAATAGATTTGAAGGGACACATCCTTCGCCAATGAGGCCACCGCGGAGAGAAGATAATACTGCGGAACGAGGGATGTAACTTACACACAAACATAATTGTAAACTAAATTTGTATATACAAGCTTTATTAAACATAACTTTTAGTTTCTATACATGAAATTACAACTGGTTCAAAGCCACAAAGGACACCTTTTCCAATACCATTGCAAAGCAGCTATGATTTTAATTCTGACACTGTGCTTCACGAGAATTATAAAATGTAGTAGGCTAGTTAGGTTCAAACGTAAGTATTAGGTTAACGTGAGTCTAGGAATAGTATAAAATTAGTCCATTTGTGATTGTCTATTTTATTAAATGTTGAAAACAAACAGTACCATTTGAACTAAAGAGGAGCTACAAATTTTGCAGCCATCTAAAAAATACAGTATATAGTTCTATTTTACTAACAAATCGGTTTGTTTTTATAATGCCACTTGCATATAACACTCAAATATCTTTGACAAATCCTGAAGCCCTGCTTCTAACAAGACTACCCTCAACATCAATCAAAACACTAACCACTTTCATATTTTAAAGTTAAAATACTCTCTAGAGTGGTCGGTGTCTCAAGCCAAACATTCAAGTAAGTATGTCGCCTGGAGCATACTAGGGCTAGACTAGTTTTACTTCTGCAAGTAAAAATAAATTTGTTTGCTCAGCTAAGGGTGTCATATCCCTTTGTTAATACCTATTGCCATACCTTTTTATTTTATATCCGTCAAAATTAGAACATCAGTGATGCAATATTTATTTTAATCTAAACATTTTAAAACTAAACTCAAGAATTCAAACATTGAGGTTAGATTAGTTTTGTTTTCATTGACTTTCTTTTCGGCGGTAGCACCTTATTTTTTCCGTGGTAGGGTTACGAAGAACAGAGATAAATAGGACAACATCCAAAACATAGATCATTATATCTAAAACAATAAGGTCGAATACACAAAAATGTAGATCAACGTCCTTGTGCATAATTAATTCACTTAGTGACGGTTGTAATTTTACGTACATAGAGCTGCTAAAAAAACATTTGTCTTGATAATTGTATTTCTGTATATAATTTGTGTGTCACTTTTTGTATATATTGCTAAGTTTTTACTATGACGATGTCTATGTCCATTTACTTATGTTCCTATATATAATTGTATTGTTTTTGGACAAATAAAGATTTTGATTTGATTGTACTATAACCATATATTTTAACTAAGTAAAACCTATCCAATTTAAATAATTGAATTGTTGTTTTAAAACGTTATGTTTTATTATTTAATAATGACGACCACAACGTAAATGGAGATAACATTAAGTATATTTAATAGTTACTGTGTAAAACCGAAACGAGGGTTGAAATCAAGTTACCAAGACAAGATTCAAAAGTTCATTGTCTTGTGTAACAGCTGGAGTCCGCAACTATACTAATTAATTCACTAATACTCATTGCATAAGTCTAATATTTCAAAAGTTTATGATCACGCCATCTGTATGGGAAGTCCGCAACTGTATCTTTCTTTCAATTAAAAATTATAGAAATCATATATTTCAAAAATTGTATTCCCATGCCATCTAACGGAAAATCCACAACCAAAGAGTTGGAAACTGGCTTAAGTAGTTCATGGTTTTCTCACACCAGATTCACTCCATGTAATAATAATAATAATAATAATATGTTTATTGTCACATTTTACAAAATAAATTGTTTCAAGGACAAAAAAAGAAAGTTAAAAGAAACAACAAAATTAAAACAATGATAAACAAAATTCTACGACCACTGGTAAGACCTTGGAAGGAAAGTTTAATTTAAATAATTTTCAACTAGCTATCCAAAAATTCTTGTACGCTATAAAACGATTTTTGAATTAAATATTTCTTAAGGTTATTTTTTATTGTACCTACACCGCAGCTTTTTAAATTGTCAGGTAATTTATTGTATAATTTTCGGCCGGCTTCGATAGGAAGCTTATCATAAATATGGAGTCTGTGATAATTTGGCCTAATTGATTGGTTTCTAATATTGTATGTATAATTTGGTTGCTGGTCAAAGGAAAATTTTGATAAAAATAACAATACCGTGTCAAAAATGTATTGAGACGGTAAAGGTAAATTGATAAAGTTTTAAATGATTCCTTGCAGGAATCACGATAATTAAGACGAGATAAAATTCTCATTGTTCTTTTGCAAAACAAAACTCTTTGGGTTTTGTTTCAGAGCAGTTACCCCACAAAGAGACTCCATAAGAAATATGGGATGAATTATTCCAAAATATGCTAATTTTAAAACATCTTGAGTACAATATAATGACAGCCTCCTTAGTAAAATAAGCCCTTAGACACTTTATTACAAACTGAGTCTATGTGTTGATCCCATGACAGTTTTTATCTATGCATAGACCCAAGAACTTGACGCAGTCAGTTTCTTGAAGGGAACTATTATTTATTTTGTAGTTGAATTTATGGCTATTTTGATTGAATCCAAAATTGATGTAGTATGTTTTATCAAAGTTGGTACTTAAATCAAGATTTTGAAGTACTCAACGCAATTGTTAGTTACGTCAACGGCAAAAGTTTTGAAGATCAGCAGAGTTATTTCCATTAAAACTGAGTGTCGTATCGTCAGCATACTGAATAATAT
>CM032067.1:24482878-24579417 GCA_018831715.1 Matsumurasca onukii | reverse complement strand
GACCTTGACTGAATCAGCTGTTCGCATCGCCGCAGACGGTACTGTCAGCCGGCTCGAGTACCGACGTGAAACGTACACTACTACTCCTCCCGCTCTGTAGTCGTTATTGCACACGAAGTAATTGCAACATATGTAAATACATACAAATATATGTAAATAAAACTTTTAATGCGGCCTCTAAGACAGTCTCAAGCCTGTTTTATAAGCAGATATAAATGGAATGACATGTATTTGCGTATACAGTAATATATACGCAGAGAGGAAGTTTTATTGTTATTTTAAGTACAGTATTATATTAGCTAATATATTTAAATATTAAAACGTATAACCATTACAATAAAATAGAAACTTGGCAAAATTTGAACCCAACAACTGTTATTTACTCGTTTTATGAGTGTAAACGGGCAACAATAGCCTAAGAATGACAATAGTTGTCTTCAAAACGCAATTTTAATAAATTATCATCAGGTAAATAATTTGAAAAAGTATGGTTCGATTCCGCGTTTAATACACTTTAATATTATGTGACTATCATAGGTATTGTTGACTTCTAGTGTATGGTAGACGTGTTAGAATGAGCGCGCGACACGCGAAGCCATGCTGTGGTATAGGGAGTAGCAGCGAAGCTATCATCGCCGTGACGTCACTCGCTCCGCGGCGCGTGAACCACCTTTTTGAGCCAGTGACTAGGCCCTTGTATATTTGGTCCTGGTGCCAACTTACTAGTCTTGTAAACATTGTTTTTTTGAAATACATTAGCAATTCTGGTGGTTCAAATATTTAGAAATAGTAGTTAAAACTGCGGATATATACGAATAAATAATGGTTACACTTGAACATTTAATTTTAGCTAAAAATTCTAAATAATCATTTATTGAAACAATGATATGCGTTTTTTCAGTGTGGGAACGCCGTTCCCACGCGTTCTCGCACCACTACACCCTGGATCTCGACTTCTTCTGCACACGGCTTGGATCCTTTACGAAATCTGCCCAGGCTTTTGTTACTAACCAATTCCTTATTCAATTATTGCATACGTTATCTCTGCATGTATCACTCTATTGGTGTATTTATCATTGTTTATTATTTTAACTTGTATTTATTCTAGTAGTTACCAATAGTATTGCTTGAATTGTTGTTATTGTTTACCGTATGTTACATTATTTATCAGCTGTTATTTATCCATATAACCTTGTTGTTAATAATTTATACATAGTTATGACAACCAGCCAACAGAAGATCATATCATAGAAAGAAGAAAGCAGTGTATAAAGGTGTATTTCCGCAAATGCATAAGAAACCAAGACATGGTGTAAATCGGAAGCCTTATATTGAACAAGCGTTTATAGTGAACAAAGACACTAGAAACCATTTAATTAGACCAACTTACCACATAGATACTTCATGAATATGATAAACTCCCAATAAAAGCAGGCAGAAAACTATATAATAAATTGCCAAATTACTTTTAAAAAACTGCAACGTCAGTCAATTTAAAACCGATGCAAAAAGTTCTGTTTGCATTTGGTAAAAAGTCAGATTTAATAGAGATATTAACATTAGAGTCAACAGATTAAATTTGAACATTAAACTTCGACTATATGAACAAAGTGAATTGGGGGATACGTAGGGAAAATCATTGATGGGGAAAATGACGAGTAAGCTGTTAAGAATAGTAACAGGGTAAAGGAAGGGTCGCGTAAACTAATAATATACATTGTAATTGCTACTTGCTGATTAAATATTTCAAGCTATAATAGATTACTATAAAATAAATAAATCCTCATATTAATGATGGATTTATAATAATAATGGTTTATTGTGATTTACAATAACACAATATGTAACGACAGTTCTGTTCAGTTTTCCAGACCGTACATAATGTAATCTTTATCCAAAAAACTTTAAATTTTTATTGATTTTCTGTGAAATTATATCAGAGCTACAAGAAAAATACATTTAAACAAAGTCAATTAATGTGTATAACAATTTTTTTACTGTAGAAGGTTTTTTTACAAACACCAATAAATTAGAATTTGATTTATACAAGAATAAATCCTCTTTCAGGCTGTACATCTTGTTTATAGTTGGCAATGGAAACTTATTTGATCATGAGACATTTTTGAAAACAAAATCAAAAGAAACTAAACTAAAAGTTAAACTCAATAAGTTAAATACCACTGACACTAATCTCTAAAACAAACAAGTTTCAACCTGACTAAAATTAGCATAATAATTATATACTTTCCCATAAGTAATTAAGTATTGAAGGTTTAAAGCAACAGAAATGCATCTTTAAATTAAAACTTACACAATTACATCTTTATCATGAAGATTTCAAGATCAATAGACATCAACATCAATTAATGTTTCACAGCAAATTAATTCTTACCTATAACAACAATGTTAATACAGGAGAAGTGAGATTAGGCAGATTTGTTCGAGTGCTTCTTCTTCATGTGTCTGTTCAGTTGACTCTTCACTGATGTCTTGTATACACAGAGAAGACAGGAGAAAGGTTTATCGGCTGTGTGTTGACTCTGGATATGTCTTTTCAATGCACTGCTTTGTGTTGTCTTATAGTCACAATGAGTGCAACAGTAAGGCTTCTCGCTAGTATGAACTCTCATATGTCTTGTTAGGTTATTACTTTGTACAGTTTTATATGTACACAGTTTGCACACAAACACTTTCTCCCCAGTGTGTCTTGTCATGTGTCTCTTGAGGCTGCTAGCATAAGTACAGGCGTAACTGCACTCGGTACACTTGTACGGTTTATCTTGGGAGTGGATGCGTTTGTGTGTGCTGAGACTACTTGCCCGAGTAAACCCTTTATCACAGACATCACACTGGAAAGGCTTGGCTCCTGAATGTGTTACTAGATGGCGCTTGATATGTGTTGTGTTGTTAGTCTTATAGTCACAGAACTCACAGCAGTACATCTTCTTCCCGTCAATCAGCTTAGCCAGAGTCTGCACATCTGAAGTCACTTTGTCTGAATGCACTTTCATCTTAGGTGTCTTTGGTCCACGGCAGAACTTCTGGTGATTCTCTAAATACAGTGGAGACGTGTACGTCACACCACACTTATTACATGAGAAGACAAGACCTGGAAACAGTTCAACAGTTTGTTGTTGTTTTTTTTCTTTAGCCGTACATATTTTTTATGTTTGTAAAATAGGATAGGGATATCAGCTGGCAACGAATAGCAATAAAGCTCAAATTGTTTACGTTTTAGTTAAGCTATGGTTTCCTAGAAAGCGGTGACCGTTACATTACGGCCGTAATATGACGGTGAGTTTTGTTTTCAATGTTATCAGATGAGAGTGGTTTCCTAGAATACGGTGGACGTAAAGTGGCGGTGAAAACTAGTTAAGGGTTTTCTCGCCAGGTGACACATATTGGTTTGTAAACAAAAGTCTAGCTTATCCATTACTATCAATATACGTAAATCAAATTTGACAACTAAAATAAACAACATGTCAAAAGTTGTTTTTGTCTACATCTGTGTAGCTTAAGAAAACATTTGTATGGGAAAAAGAAAAGAGCTGTTTTAAGGGGGTTTCCGGCAATTGTTCGAATTTTTCTCGCCGTAAAAACCATCCTTGAACTCCAACAAACATTAAAAAAAAAATGGCCAAATTGGTCCAGGTGTTGTCGAGTTATGTGCTTAGCAACATATTTTGCGATTCATTTTTATATTATAGATTAATTAAAATACAAGCCTCTAGCCATTTAACTAATCTTATTCCTTAATATACTATTTATCAACAAAGCAGTAAGTTCCAGACTTTTCGAGTGGTAAGTGGATTATCTAAAATTTCTTCCTCACTATAAAAGATGTTGGGAGGTCAAATAATTCTTAAGTTCACTTTTGAATAATTTTGACCCTTGAAGATTTTGAATTCAAACTGGTAGTTTATTATTAAACAATAATACTCCAGCCTGTGAGGGTAATTTCTTGAATATTTAAAGTCTATGATAGTTGAGTCTATAGTTGTTTACTGATCGGGTGTCATAGCTATGAATTTCATTGCTTTGGACCAAATTACATTTATTCAGTGTGAAAAGTACAGTTTCAAAAATATAAAGTGATGAAAATGAGAGTTTCTAATTCTTTAAATAAATGTTGACAAAAATCTCTTCGTTTAAGGTTTCCCAAGATTTTAATGGCATATTTTTGTACAATAAAAACTCAATTGATTTTTGTGTTAGCACAGTTTTCTTATAAGTATGTTGCATACTTTAAATGGGGATGGATGATACCATAATAGGCCATTTTTTAAATATCTTTAGAACAATGATTTTCTAGATTTCTCAGCAAGAAAATACCACTTGAAACTTAAATCAAAGTTTTTATCCACAATGATCCCTAAAAAATTGAAATAATTTACTTCTTCAATGGGATTATCACTCACCAGGGACTAAAGGGATCTCAACGTTATTTTGGATCCCGACGTTAAAGTATATAATTTTTTATTTATTGTGGTTAGTTTTAAGATTCAACCGTTCAAAGAACTGCAAACAGGCATTAGTGGATTAAAATGAATTCATTTCTACTAGGGATGGGTCGGTTCCAATTTTATGCCGGTTATCGGTTCTCTAGCCATTTCGGTTATCGGTTCCATCGGTTCTTTCCTGATACTAGGGGTGTGCGAGTACTCGATTTTTCGAGTCGAGTTCGAGTACTTTCCGATACTCGAACTCGGCTCGAGCTGATCGGCAAAGCTCGAAATTTGGTCGAGTAATTTGCCGCGAACGGTATCGAAGTCGTGATTTTACCGCGAGCGTTAGCGGGAGTCAAGAAATCGCCGCTAACGGTACCGAAGTTGTGATTTCACTGCGGGCGTTACCGAGAGTCAAGAAATCGCCGCGAACGGTATCGAAGTCGTGATTTTACCGCGAGCGTTAGCGGGAGTCAAGAAATCGCCACAAACGGTACCGAAGTTGTGATTTCACCGCGGGCGTTACCGAGTCAAGAGATCGCCGCGAACGGTATCGAAGTCGTGATTTTACCGCGAGCGTTAGCGGGAGTCAAGAAATCGCCGCTAACGGTACCGAAGTTGTGATTTCACCGCGGGCGTTACCAAGAGTCAAGAATCGCGAACGGTATCGAAGTCGTGATTTTACCGCGAGCGTTAGCGGGAGTCAAGAAATCGCCGCTAACGGTACCGAAGTTGTGATTTCACCGCGGGCGTTACCGAGAGTCAAGAGATCGCCGCGAACGGTATCGAAGTCGTGATGTCAACGCGATCGTTAGCGGGAGTCAAGAAATCGCCGCTAACGGTACCGAAGTTGTGATTTCACCGCGGGCGTTACCGAGAGTCAAGAGATCGCCGCGAACGGTATCGAAGTCGTGATTTTACCGCGAGCGTTAGCGGGAGTCAAGAAATCGCCGCTAACGGTACCGAAGTTGTGATTTCACCGCGGGCGTTACCGAGAGTCAAGAGATCGCCGTGAACGGTATCGAAGTCGAGATTTTACCGCGAGCGTCAGCGGGAATCAAGAAATCGCCGCTAACGGTACCGAAGTTGTGATTTCACCGCGGGCGTTACCGAGAGTCAAGAGATCGCCGCGAACAATGATTTTCTAAAATCAATGTATGTTTTATTTGGAAACTTATTGGAACACGTCAAGAACAGCATCAAAGTTGAAGCCAGAAGTGTACATAGCTATTCAATAGAAGGTAAAAGTGTTATCATCGATACAATTCAAACTTTTAAAATTACTAAATTCAACTAGTTCATAACCTTATATTTAATACCTAATTTGGGTATTCTTGTTTTTCGTTGAACAATATTTTAAAGTCATTTGTTTTCAGCTGTACAAAATAATAACAAATTAATGACAACTCAAATAATTTCTAGATTTCTCAGCAAGAAAATACCACTTGAAACTTAAATCAAAGTTTTTTTTTTTTTTTATCACATTGATCGGCTTAGTTGATAATTTACTTCTTCAATAGGATTATTATTCACCAGGACTAAAGGGGTCTCAACGTTTTGGATCCCAACGTTAAGGATATAATTTTTGATTTATTGAGGTTAGTTTTAAGATTCAACCGTTCAGAGAACTGCAAACAGGCATTAGTGGATTAAATGAATTCATTTCTACCTCTTGTGAAGTGTTTGCGCCCAAAGTTTATGAGTTGTATCATCTGCGCATTGAACTGAATGTCTTGTTCTTATAATTTTGTGCAAATTATTTACATATAAAATAAACAATATTTAAGATGGACCCTTGCGGAACTCAGATTTCAATTCAATAGAATCTGACAGAGCATTGTTTATTTGCATCTGTTAGGTGGAGTCACTGAGATAATTATAACTTTACCCACTGCAGAGGTAAACCTCTTATACTGTATTGGCCCAAATATTTTAATTAATTTGATATGACCAACACAATCAAATGCTGTAGACAAATCTAAGAAAACACCCATAGAGTGTCAAAACTCTAAACACTTACTGTTTTCAGAGAGATTTGCTGCTTTGGAACTGTCCTCTTGTTTCTGAAAACAAACCCACATTTGTTATTCAATGAACTCTTGGACTCAGCACACTTGAGATGTGAATGGTTAGAGTGCAGCACTGTGAGCTTAATCTGTCCGGGACTCAGTGTTGCAGTACGGTTCGTAACTTTGATTAAATCTTACTAATTTAATGGAGTTGTTTTGTTCACTCTACACTGTAAGAGTGTCTTTACTTGCAAAACTTCAGTCAAAGAGTCTCTAGACATACAACACAGATATTGCACCTGACTTTTCTAGAAATGGTTTCATTTTATTTCCGGCAGCTGATTCCTGAGATATGTTGAGTAAGTTACAGTTGAGTCTTCTCACAGAAGGAATGGATTTAACTTAAGTGCAGACAGTAGAAATCAGAAACCACTTTATTCAGCATAAATTAACACACAAACTGCCACAAACCATGTCAACAAATTCTTACAAAACAATGCCTTTGGCTATTATTGTTCTTAACAATGTACAGGATACCCATTAAATTCACTTTTGAATTTAGGTGACAATTTCAACAAATTCCTGGACACCGTAACATGAGAGGTTTATTAGCCAGGTTTTAAGCTTGGTTCTTAATTTTGACAGATTTGAATTGAATTTGAGAGATGTAGGGAGGCTATTAAACAGCGGTATGTTGTTATAATGCAAATATTTTTTGAAAAGTTTGTTGAGTGTTTTGGAATTGCTAATTGATCAGTGTTACAGAGATTATAAGGAGTTTTCGTTGAATGAGATAGATTTTTTTTTACGAAAGTTACGGTTTTCAGAATATAAATGGTTGTTAAAGTATCTTTGCTCCCTGGAAGTGGTTTCTATAGGATTGGCGGCGGCTCAGTAAAAAATAGTTCTCACTGCCCATCTTTAAAACTTAGATTAGATAGGAACCTTGTTTTCTGGTTATAAATAGGTGCGGCATACACTAAATGGGGATGGATGATTCTGTAATAGGCAGCTACAAGAACATCAGTTTTCCAAATTTCTTAGATTATGCAAAAAATTCATTAACTGAGCTTTTTCTAGTAGTCTTTGATATGGTCGTGAAAGCTAAGATTCTCGTCCAAGACAAGTCCAAAAAACTGTCACTATCAGTTGGGTCCACCACTGCTATATGCTGCCTTTTTGTCAAAGATAGTTAATCAATTGAGTTTTGTTGGAATTTACGTGAGTAGGTTTTTACCATTGAATTAGATGGTAGCCTCAGAAAGGAAGTTTGTTCCAGGATATGAATATTAGAATTATTGGTTACAGGGAGCAGCGGAAATGTATATTGTAGCCAACGCCGGAGCCTACCCCCGGACAATAGGCCGGCCGCTCTGACAGGTATTTGATGTTTGTTACAGTTAAATGCACGCGCCATTATAAACATGAAAGGTTCGAGAACATCAATCCGATTGGCTGAGAGTTTAGTCACGTGATGTTCTAGACGTTTGGAGAAGCTCCGAGAATTATCTATGGGGATGTATAAATCCCTTCCTTAGGAGCCCCCAGCAGTTTAGTTTAGTTCTGAGTAAGCCTGTGTAACAGGGGCTGCGTACCCTCGTGAAAGTGCTGTGTGAACATACAGGGTCACATCCCTAGTGCGTGAACATTGTCAGTGTAAATTCTCGGAGTAAGTGATTTTTATTGATCAGCTGTAAGTGATCTTCGAAGAATCGTCACCCATCGTTGGATTCCCTAAGAGTGCTACAAGGACACGTGAGTGAACGGACTTCATGCCGGAGTGTAAATTGACTGTAAAGTGCAAATAGTGTAATAAGGAACTGTACATAGTGTAATAATTGGTAGCAATTGAGTGAATAATTGTGTTTAATATAAGTGTAGTTAGAATAAGACTGTAAATAAATAGTGAGTTAACAAAGACTGACACCTTATTATTCGTAACCTGTGAAAAAAGTACAATATTATCAATTTATACAACTAAGAGTGTGAAGGATAGATGCAATTACGGATCTTCCATACATCAAGAGCAAGAGGATCATCTGCCTCCTCCTGAAATGTAAACAAAGCTTGGTTAAGTCAACACTAAACATCTTGTACAGCAAAGAAGCAGTTTTGAAAGACTTCACCTCTAAATATGTATTATTAATTACATAATTTGTGTTACAACTTTTCAGTTATGATGAAATGATCTAAGATTGCAACTCACTTCTTCGATGGTGTATTCTATTTCTTCTTCATCCCAAAGCTGTAACTTTTCCTCTTTAATCTCAGTTTTGGAAATCTGAAACATTTCAAACCAACTGAAAACTACAGAGTTGTAATTGAAAAATAAAATATTCAAAGATTAAGATTCTCCATTTCTTCAAAACTGACTTTTTATACAAGTGTGTTTGTGTGTGTGTAAATAGGTGCTGCATACAGTATATTCAGATGGATGATTCTGTAATAGTGCCTACAAAACATCAATTTTGCATTAGGATTTCTTAGATTAAGTGAAAATTCCTTAACTGAGCTTTTCTAGTAGACTTTGATATCTTGGAGTGAAAGATTCTGGATCAAAACCAGTCCCAAAAAAAAATGTCACTATAAGTTGGGTAATCACTGCTATATATATGCTGCATTTTTGTCAAAGATACTTAATCAAGTTAAGTTAAGTCATAATTAGTTTTGTTGGGGAATTTTACATGAGTAGGTTTTCCATTAGATTAGATGCAGTAGCCTCAAGAAAATGATGTTTGTTCAGGATATGAATTTAGATTAGTTACAGGGAGCAGCGGAAATTTATATTGTAGGGGCAACTGGAGTTTATTTGTTGCCGCACTTAATAGGCTGGCAGCTTGACAGGTATTGATGTTTGTTACAGTTAAATGATGGCGCAGCGCCATTATAAACATGAAGGTTCCAGATCATCAATCAGATTGGCTGAGAGTTTAGTCGCAATGATGTTCTAGATGTTTGGAGAAGCTCGAAATTATCTCTGAGGATATATAAAATATATATATATATGGTTTTATTTACAGTTGAAAAACTGCGAAATATCTGAGCATTTTAAAAGTTTTTTTAGTTTGTTTTTATATATGGTGAATACAGTTTTGTTTTATTATATATATATATATATAAAATAAACCCTTTAGGAACCTCAGCCTTATTCAGAGCAAGCCTGTGTAATAGGGGCGGCGATACCCTGTGAAAGTGCTGTGTGAACATACAGGGTCACATCACTAGTCTCGTGAAGAATTGTCAGTGTAAATTCACCGGGAGTAAGAGGCCAAGTTTTTTATTGTGCCGCTTTGAACATCAACTGTGAGATTGATTGAGGAATCTCACACATCATTGGATTCCCTAAGAGTGCTACAAGGACAGGTAATTGTGAGCTTGATTTCACTTGCCGCGAGTGTGAATTGACTGTAAAGTGCAAATCTGTAATAAGGAACTGTACATAGTGTAATAATTGGGTATTCATTGAGTGAATAGTGGTGTGTTTAATATTAGTGTAATATGAAAAGACTGTAAATAAATAGTTAGTTAACAAGACTGAGGGCAGTTTTCAATTCAGCCTTAACGGTTAAAATTAGGACAGGGGATTGTATAGGAAGCTGGATATTTTTTAGGTTAAGTTTCTTTGTCTGTTTTGATTTTGCATTTTGGTGTTACAGTTTGTATTGATCTATATTAGCATAATGTGTACATGTTAAGTTCAATAAAAAGGGTAAAACTATACCTTTATTGCATAAATGATCTTCAAATAATTCATTTAAGTACTTTGAGCGTTAGTAGAAAATGTAAACATTGCAGACTGTAAACAACTTAACATTGGTTAGTTAACCAGCTGCTAACCAGGCAATTGAAAAAGCGCCCTGACACCTTATTATTTGGAACCTTTAAAAAAAGTACAATATTATTAATTTATACAACTAAGAGTGTGAAGGATAGAGTGCAATTACGGTTCTTCTATCTCTTCCATCGCATCAAGAGCAAAGAGGATCATCTGCCTCCTCCTGAAATGTAAACAAAAGCTTTGGTTAGAACAACACTAAATACATCTTGTACAGCAAAGAAGCAGTTTTGAAAGACTTTTACCTCTAAATATGTATTATTAATTACATAATTTTGTGTTACAACTTTTCAGTTATGATGAAATGATCTAGAATTGCAACTCACTTCTTCCGATGGTGTATTCTATTTCTTCTTCATCCCAAAGCTGTAACTTTTCCTCTTTAATCTCAGTTTTGGAAATCTGAAACATTCAAACCAACTGAAAACACAGAGTTGTAATTGAAAAAATAAAACTATTCAAAAGAATCTATATAGATGGGACAGTTCCATTGTTCAGCCAACTGACTTTTTTTATCTACAAGGTATTATTGTGTGTAGGGTAGTGTATATATTCTGCGGCAGTAGTATATTCAGACTGCTTCAACTCTGCAGTAAAAGCCATAAATTCATACACATTTTGCATTTCAACGAAAAGTTAAAAAAACAAAATAATTAATATCAGCTCAAATTCACTTAGCGATGCTTAACATCTTTGGAGTTTAAAACATTTGTGGTTCTAAATACTTATGTAATACTTTTAATCATACATCTTAAATATCA
The DNA here is from genome assembly GCA_018831715.1 of Matsumurasca onukii. Classification (NCBI taxonomy): domain Eukaryota; kingdom Metazoa; phylum Arthropoda; class Insecta; order Hemiptera; family Cicadellidae; genus Matsumurasca; species Matsumurasca onukii. Next base: position 24,568,367 of record CM032067.1, on the reverse strand, counting down.
GGAAAGTAAATAAAGTTATATAACTTATCTCTTTAAAAATATTTCAGTTATGTAGGCTATTTCATCTGTGTGCTTATATTACATGGTTTCCAATAGCCTACTACTCACAACAATTGCTGAGTTTAGCAAGTTTAGCACAACTTTGTGTGACTTTTGTCAGATTAGAGAACTTCTGAGATATTTACACTTTATAAGGAAACATGATGGTATCAATTTGTGCCTGCACATTTAAACTGTGACTGGGCTGAGCTAAAGGAAACATAGATATACTCATTGCTAGTTGCAATCTTACAAGTTTACTTTAATAGTTGTCACTTTTGTCAGGTCGGGAACTACAGAATATTTACACTTTATACATTTCTATTTTTTGTTTATGTATCTTTTTTATTTCTTCTCTAAGATGAAATAAATCACTTTTTCTTCTTCTTCTTCTTAACGGTATCGAAGTCGTGATTTACCGCTTGTTGTTAGCGGGAGTCAAGAATCGCCGCTAACGATACCGAAGTTGTAATTTCACCTCGGGCGTTACCGAGAGTCAAGAGATCGCCGCGAACGGTATCGAAGTCGTGATTTTACCGCGAGCGTTAGCGGGAGTCAAGAAATCGCCGCTAACGGTACCGAAGTTGTGATTTCACCGGTTCTAGGAACCGATGTTTAGCCTTGTCGGTCATCGGTTATCGATTCCGGCAAGAACCGGTGGAACCGACCCATCCCTAATTTCTACCTCTAGCAGGGTTTGCGCAGAGTACGAGTACATGAGAGTTGTATCATCTGGCATTGAACTGTATGTCTTGTTCTTATAATTTTGTGCAAATTATTTACATATAAAATAAACAATAATAAACCCTTGCGGGACTCCAGATTTTAATTCAATAGAATCTGACAGAACATGTTTATTTGCATCTGTTGGGTGGAGTCACTGAGATAATTATGACTTTACCCACTGCAGAGGTTTATACCGTATTGGCCCAAATATTTTAATTAATTTGATATGACCAACACAATCAAATGCTTTAGACAAATCTAAGAAAACACCCATAGAGTGTCAAAACTCTAAACACTTACTGTTTTCAGAGAGATTTGCTGCTTTGGAACTGTCCTCTTGTTTCTGAAAACAAACCCACATTTGTTATTCAATGAACTCTTGGACTCAGCACACTTGAGGTGTGAATGGTTAGAGTGCAGCACTGTGAGCTTAATCTGTCCGGGACTCAGTGTTGTGAAGTACCGGACTCGTAACTTTGATTAAATCTTACTAATTTACTGGAGTTGTTTTGTTCACTCTACACTGTAAGAGTGTCTTTATTTGCAAAACTTCAGTCAAAGTGTCTCTAGACATACAACACAGATATCGCACGAGACTTTTCGAGAAATGGTTTCATTTTATTTTCGTCAACTGATTGCTGAGAGATGTTGAGTAACTTACAGTTGAATCTTCTCACTGAAGGAGTGGATTTAACTTTAGTGCAGACAGTAGAAATCAGAAACCACATTATTCAGTATAAATTAACACACAAAATGCCACAAACCATGTCAACAAATTCTTACAAAACAATAACTTTGGCTATCATTCTTAACAATGTATAGGATACCCATTAAATACACTTTTGAATTTAGCTACAATTTCAACAAATTCCTGGACACTGTAACATGAGAGGTTTATTAGCCAGGTTTTAAGCTTGTTTCTAAATTTTGACAGATTTGAATTGAATTTGAGAGACGTAGGGAGGCTATTAAACAGCTGTATGTCGTTATAGAGCAAATATTTTTTGAAAGAGTTGTTGAGTGTTTTGGAATTGCTAATTGATCAGTGTTACAGAGATTATAAGGGGTTTTGATTGAATTGAGATGGATTTTGTTTGATAAAAGTTACGGTTTTCAGAAAATAAATGGTTGTTAAAGTATCTTTGCTACCTGGAAGTGGTTTCTACAGGATTGGCGGCGGCTCAGCAAAAAATAGTTTGTAAGGGCCTATCTTTAAAACTTAGATATGAACCTTGTTTTCTGGTCATAAATAGGTGCGGCATAATCTTAATGGGGATGGATGATTCTGTAATAGGCGGCTACAAGAACATCAACAGTAAGCTTAATTGGAACCACCATGTAGACCAATTGTGTAGAAAGCTATCAAGAGTAGTTTACCTTCTTTGAAACTTAAGAAATTGTGTCTCTGTTGATGTCATGTTAACTGTATACAATGCTCTGTTCCAGTCACAATTAAGGTATGGTGTGGTTTTGTGGGGCAACAGTAGCAGTGCTCAAAGAGCATTTATTTGGCAAAAACAGCGCTTAGGGTAATTAAAAATATACCTGATAGGGAAACATGTGTACCAATATTTAAAGAGTACCAAATAATGTCCTTACCTAATTTATACATATATTGTTGTTTGATAAGTGTCAAGGAAAATCTAAGCAGCCTTACCATGAGACAAGAAATACATAGCTATAGCACAAGACAAAATTATTTTCTTAATACTCTTCAAGTAAGGTTGAACAAAACTAGGTGTAGTCATGTTTACATGAAAATTTCCCTATTTAATAAGTTACCACTTCAGTGCATGGTGTACCTTTAAAGAAGTTCAAAACAGTGCTTGAAAAGTGGTTAAAAGATCCGCGTTTTTACACTGTTTCTGAATTTTAGCCTGTGATATAAGTTTAAATTTTATATAAATAACATTTGTTGTATTATGTGTGACGTAATGTTTAATATTTTGTTGTAACTTATTGTATGTTTATTTGTTTTGGAGTGTAAAGTATTAAATAATGTAAAATAATAATGTAAATATTGTCTGTTTTAAATAAGCTATTTATTTATTTTATTGTGCTTAATTGATTGTCAACAAAATTGTTTTGACTTTATTTCAAATCAAATCAAATAATCTTTATTCAAAAAAATATACAACATATTTCAATACATACTTTCTGAGAATAATTCCCCACAAGGACTATACTCTGTGTGTGGGAAGAGTCATTAACAATTTGTACAGCTCTTTACAAACATATATATCAACTAAATTTAAGAACAAAATATTATATTAAATCATAATTATTAAAAGTAAATATCTAACTAAAAATAATGATTACAAGTCTAGGATGTAGCTAAATAATACACAGTATTGCACATCAGAACACATTGAGATAACATGATTGTGCTCGCTTCCGGACCAAGGCACCCAAGCGTTCCTGGGCTGGGCCAAACAGACACTGTCTTCAAAATAAAAGACAGTCGGCTTTTAAGCCAGCCATTGAACAAGAGTAACAAGAACCAGAGAAAGCACAAAGCTTAAAAATAACTTACATACGAGAAAAACTAATGGCTAAGTTAATAAAATCAATGATTAGATAACACATTATATTTACTAACTATAGTGAATTTGTCACCAGACAAATACTAAATTTATAATATCACCCTGTTTTGTCTGAGCTAGTGATTGTATGGTGAATGTAAAGCGCGTCCGCATCAGGACCACCAATACTAAGCAGCCAGTTATTTAAAGTTTTCTTGTAACAAGCGAGGCTACCAGTCTCTGCCTCCACAATATGAGCTGGCAGACTACGATACGTTATGTGCCAAGATGAAAGAACTTGTGTTATCCATACCACTTGGATCCTTGAGTTCCAAAGCAAATTTAAGGTGTCTTGTTTGATAATGGTGTTGTAATTCAGAAAAATATATGCTTTGTTTGTAGGATAAACAGTAATAGATTTTGATAAAAAGTTGCCGAATATTTAGTACTTTAAAATCTTGAAATAATAAAACTGATGGATAGCGGCGATCCTTTTTCAAAAGAACTTTAATTAAAGAACGTTGAGCGACAGCAAGAGGTTCGAGAACAGAGAGGGACACTCCCCAGCGACAACACCGTACAGTAAAGACTGCCGTATGCAAAGTAAGCAGTCCTGCAATGCTCCACGGACAGCACCTGACCCAGCTGTGAAAATGCATACATGAGTTTTCTCAATGGCTGTAAATATCGGACGTGTGGACCCCATCGCAGTTACTGTCCAAAACTACTCCTAGATAAGTGAATTGCTCCACACGTTCGATCACCTCACAGCCACAAATGCCGACCGTGGATCATCACATGCACTCCATTTTCAGAATCCTCGGACCTGGTGCACTAAGAGCTCTAGAAAAGATAGGAAGATATTTGGTTTTTAGCATTTACAGAGAGAATGTTGTAATCAAACCACTTTTTATTTTACTCAGGTCCTCAGAAGCATTGTTGAATACATCGTCCCAGGAAGGGCCTGTTGATACTAGAGCGGTGTCGTCGGCAAAAGGAATAACTTACCCATAACTGGCAGCCTGCTTATATTGTTAATACACCAGAATAGTGTAGGGCCAAGAGTGCTTCCTGGCCTATTTATAAGACTGACGTTGTCTATTGCTGTAATCAAAGCTTAATGACAATAAAAATTTCTCATTCAATTTTTGCCAAGTTTCTTAGATTATGCGAAAAATTCCTGAACTGAGCTTTTTCTAGTAGACTTTGATATGGTCGTGAAAGCTAAGATTCTCTTCCAAGACCAGTCCCAAAATACTGTCACTATGAGTTGGGTAAACCACTGCTATATGCTGCATTTTTGTCAAAGATAGTCAATCAATTGAATTTTATTGTAGGTTTTTACCATTGAATTAGATTGTAGCCTCAGAAAAGGAAGTTTGTTCCAGCTTCCAGGATATGAATATTAGAATTATTTACAGGGAGCAGCGGAAATGTATATTGTAACGGACGCCGGAGCCTACCCCCAGACAATAGGCCGGCCGCTCTGACAGGTATTCGATGTTTGTTACAGTTGAATGCACGCAATTATAAGTATCGAAGGTTCCGTCACGTGATTTTCTAGACAATTGGAGAAGCTCCGAGAATTATCTACGAGGATGTATAAACCCCTTCTTTAGGAGCCCCCGTCAGTTTAGTTTAGATCAGAGCAAGCCTGTGTAATAGGGGCAGCGTACCCTCGTTAAAGTGCTGTGTGAACATACAGGGTCACATCCCTTGTGCGTGAACAGTGTCAGTGTAAATTCTCGGAGTAAGTGATTTTTATTGTGCCCGCTGCGAACATCAGCTGTGAGTGAATCTTCGAGGAATCGTCACCCATCATTGGATTCCCAAAGAGTACTTCAAGGACACGTGAGTGAACGGACTTCACCCCGGAGTGTGAATTGACTGTAAAGTGCAAATAGTGTAATAAGGAACTGTACATAGTGTAATAATTGGTAGCAATTGAGTGAATAATTGTGCTTAATATTAGTGTAGTTAGAATAAGACTGTAAATAAATAGTGAGTTAACAAAGACTGACACCTTATTATTTATAACCTGTGAAAAAAGTACAATATTATCAATTTATACAACTAAGAGTGTGAAGGATAGATGCAATTACCGGTTCTTCTATCTCTTCCATCGCATCAAGAGCAAGAGGATCATCTGCCTCCTCCTGAAATGTAAACAAAGCTTGGTTAAGTCAACACTAAATACATCTTGTACAGCAAAGAAGCAGTTTTGAAAGACTTCACCTCTAAATATGTATTATTAATTACCGTACATAATTTGTGTTACAACTTGTTCAGTTATGATGTCATTATCTAAGATTGCAACTCACTTCTTCGATGGTGTATTCTATTTCTTCTTCATCCCAAAGCTGTAACTTTTCCTCTTTAATCTCAGTTTTGGAAATCTGCAAACATTTCAAACCAATTGAAAACTACAGAGTTGTAATTGAAAAATTAAAAATATTCAAAGAATCTATAGACGGGACAGTTTCCAGTTGTTCAGCCAACTGACTTATCTACAAGTGTGTGCGTAGGGTAGTGTGTATATTCTGCCGGCAGTAGTATATTCAGACTGCTTCAACTCTGCCGAGTAAAAGCCAACAAATTAATACAAATTTGGCATTTCATGAGAAAAGTTGAAACAACATTGATAATATTTGCATCAAATTCACTAAGTGATATAACATCTTTGGTGTTTACGACAATCTTAGTTCACAAATACCTAGGTAATACTTAGCTTATATAGCTTATGGCTTTTCAAATATTTCAGATATGTAGGCTGTTTCGTCTGTGTAGATTGCATGGTTTCCAATAGCCTACTCACAGCAATTGCTGAGTTTGCAATCTTTCAAGTTTAGCACAACTAGTTGTCACTTTTGTCAAGTCGGGGATTACAGAATATTTACACTTTATAAGAAGGAAACATGATGGTATCAATTTGTGTCCGCACATTTAAACTGTGGCTGGGCTAGGCTAAGGAAACGTAGATATGCTCATTGCACAGTTTGGATTATAGGTTATACACTGTAGGCTAGCTATATTTGCAAAACTGTAGAAACAAGTTTTGTCTATCAGCTTAATCCTGGAAGATTTCTTGTAACTCATAGACCATTGTTCTCACTGGAGAGAGATTTATGTCAATGTAGACAGTTGAAATGTATAATTACCGGCTCTTTTACATCAGCGGTTGGTCCATCAAGAGCAAGAGCGTCGTCTGCATCTGTCTCCTCCTGAATTGTAAACAAAACTCGGTTAACACTAAATCAAATTATAAATACAGTAAAACCCCTCAAATCCAACCCGCGAACCGAAATTCCGGCAAATCCGAACAGGCTCAATAAGATGAAATCTGTTATCTTCTTTTGACGAAGGGGACATTCGTCCCCTGCGATCTAGTGGTCTATTTATAGCTCATCGGCACAGAGTTTCCGTGCAAGGTCACTCACCCCTCACTGCTGCGCCTCACTCACGTAGTGAGTCACCCTCGTACTGCACTGTGCTAATGTGCAGTGTTACTACAGCACTGTACTGTGTTGTGGATACATACTACACATATATTTTGATCCAGACATTTAATTGCAATTATATGGACTGCATTCGTATGCAATATTAATTTTACCATGTTTTTTCGTAATTTTAGATTTAATTTGGCAAATCCGAACAAATTGAAATCCAAACAGGCCACAGCCCCAATTAGTTCGGATTTGAGGGGTTCCACTGTAGTCCTCTGTTAGTAAGTTATGTTAAGAATCTTGAAATTGGTATGTAGTAGTCTCCACAATGGTAAAAGTAAAAAATTAGTATACAATATTTTCAACAATAGAAAATTAAACGAGAAAATACCATTCTCAAAACGCAGACATACTTTAATATGTAATTGCGTACAAATGTTCTAAGATTGCAACTCACTTCTTTGATTGTATACTCAATTTGTTCATCTTCCCAAAGGTCTAGTGTTTCCTCTTTTATCTCAGTTTTGAAAACCTGCAAACATTTCAAACCAATTGAAAATTCCAGAGATGTAATGAAAATATAATTATTCAAAGAATCATTTATTAGGTCAGAGTCCTGATTACACGTAAGTTACAATGTTATGGTAAGTACAACTAAGTTTGTTAAAAAAAGGAAATAAAAGGTTTTAGTTCAAAACAATTAATACAAATTACTAGAAATAACTTCACTTAGAAATTTTAAAACTATAATACAACTTACTTTTTCCATAAAGTATTTATATTCTTCTTGCTCAAACTGTTCCGCAGGTTCGAGTTTAATTTCAGTTTTGATTTCCTGGAAACGAACGTTACAACATGTGTTAGTTATTGGTCGATTATACAATCGACTACTGGAGAATACAGGATCAGAAACAGTATGCTACACCACTTGCTTACTCATGCTATACTGATACACATCAAGTGTGAACACTGCTAGAAGAAGGTAAAGTTTAGCCAAATCTCAGATTGTCAAGAAATCACAATATCGAGAAGAAACAAACTAAAAACTTTTAAGTTACGGCCGGATAGCTCGGCAGGGGGGTCCCACTTTGGACACCATTATAATATGATATTCTTCTGGAGATATAGGCAACTGATAGAAATTAATTGAAAACAATAGGCCAATATAAATAAAAATTAATTAAAGTCATAAAGAGTACACTTATGTATATAACATATCTTGTATCATCTGGAAAATTTATCTTACCGCTTCTAAGAGTTCTAAAAGCACAAAAAATGATAGAACTATAGTACCTCTGTATGAAATAGTAGTAATAATTATAAAAGTATATTTTAGTTGACATGTTGCTTTATCATTTGCAACTGAACTCAACAACCACAACAATTATTGATGTAATCTTTAATAATAATTGATATTATACCAGATGTTTTAAAGGTTGTCCACAAGTAATCACATTAATGTATATATTTAGATTCTTTTACTTGGATAACCACATTGAGAAAGGGGTTACGAGTTCCCAGTAGAGTATGACATAAACACAACGAGGAACCGGAATTGCTGCATTGAGGAATTGCGTAGAAGAAGCAGAGGCAAACTACTTACGCAGAGTGACTGTGTGTGTGAATCCATTGTCAGCAAACGGGCTTCTGATATCTCAGTTGTCTCCATCTTCAACACAAACACACTTCAGTACATAAGTCAATCAATCAACGATTTATTTGTACGGAATTAATGACTTTTACTGAAAGGTTTTAGAAGCAGTCTATGTATTACAGTCTGTGAAATTACTGGCCTTACTAGTTAGGCTAACTAAAACTGGAATGATTGCGAACATGATTAATTTCTCTGGCAAACTAAACTGAAACCCACTCAGAACCAAGTCTACCAGATGACTGTAGGCCAATATGAGTGTTTTGAACCAAACATTATGTAAAACTAAAGGTTATAATTATTAAATTTTGGTACATTTTTGATTACCGGACATGTCATTAATAAATGGGTAGCAAATTTAAATAATAATTATAAACTTACTGAGGTTTTAACAATCTATATTATCCATCAATATCTTCCTATAGAGGTAATCTCAAGTGGGCTTTCTTGTGTGTATTATCCAGCAATGGAGTCCATAGCAATTGACTACGACTTAAGTTTACTACACTAGCATCTAAGCTAGGCTAACCTTGCCCTAGGAAGCTTGGCTAGACTACCGATTTAAAGGAACTATCCCAGAAAAAAAGCATAAGAAATATGAACTCTTTTCAAAGTGTGCTTATATTACTTACCGTTATAGTTAACTAACTACAATTGAAATTTAAATACAGTAGACAATTTATAAACTACAAGTTAGGCAAATAATATTTTGTGAATCTAAAACTCAAACATAACCTAACTTCCCAAAAATAAAAATCACAGCAAACCCGAAGGAAAAGATGTAACTCCAAAGAGAACATTTTACGCGTGGTTTACAGTGTATAACAAAAGAGATTATGTGTACGTACAACTGCACAGGCGGAACTGTCTTCTAAGTTCTAACAAACGAATACTGAGATGGATGATGTCGAATTCAGGAGCTAGAACATTTGTCTGACGCTAAATACGAACATTACATTACTCAATTAATACATAGTTCCATGAAGTCTTGTCAATATCTCCTTGGACCTCGACCCCATTGGAATTTGGAAGTTGACCCATTCCAGGAGCATGGAACTGTCAATGAAGCCACCAATGAATGATCTTGAAAAGGAACAAAACATCCTGCACAAATCTTCTTTCCCCTAAAGGGTTTAGTTTAAGTTGATCCAGAGGAACATCTAGGTAGCGGAAAGGTCGATATGACGATCTACTGAGCATAAATCCAATCCGGATATGGGAAAATGTACCATTGAGCAGCTGGAAGACCTTGGTCAAAACTACTCTTTCAAAAACCTTCGCAATTACTGGTTAAGTAGCAACATGACGTTAATTGCGCACATCTAAAAGACATCCTGACTTAAAGATTAACACAATCAAGTTGAATTTTAAAACATTAGGAAATACACTAGAAGTTATTGAATTGTTAAACAGATTTTGGATTGGGCTAGCCAGGTAAGATCTCAAGACTTTAAGACAAACTGAGGGAATCGAAGAGAACACCCTGACGCTTAGCGCTATAGGAACCCTGAGCTTACAACATGCCTCTGTTAGTCTTGTTAATTAATACCTGCTCTGTTGTCTTGACAGTAAAATTATTTGTTTAATTGGTGCAAAATTTGAATAACCCGGATAAGACCATTTCTCGATATTTATACACAATCATTATATTATTATTTATACAATGTGCGGCAAAAAGATCTGATGGTTTTAAAATGTAAATAACCCAATTGTTTTAAGATATGCAAAGTGTTTTATTGCATATTACAGATTGCTATTTATGAACATTTATAAAAATAACCAAAGAAATGTTTATGTGATCCGTTTAAGATTTGAAAAAGACGTCTTTCAAATGATGTCCATCTTGGGCCATGCATTCTTCCAATCTTGCACTGAAATTGTCACACACTTTCCCTAACATTACAGGAGAAATGTTGGCTATTTCTTGGCGTATGGCTTCCTTCAGGTCATCCAATGTGCGGGGTTTGTTTACACTCTTGATTTAAGCAGTCCCCACAAGAAAAGTCACAAATGCTGAGATCCGGGGAGCGAGCTGGCCACGCAATGTTCCCGAAACGCGAGATGACTCGGCCACGAAACTTGCTTCTCTGTTGTCTTGACAGTAAAATTATTTGTTATTGGTGCAAAATTTGAATAACCCGGATAAGACCTTTTCTCGATATTTATACACAATCATGTACACTTGGTCGTTTCTAACATATCAGGGGCAATAAAGAATTTTGCTTAATACAGGTACTTTGTTTTGAAATATTTGTAATATCTTGTTTAAATAGGATCTTGAGTATCTTGTTTAAATAGGACTTGTATAGCGTCATCTGTTTGTTTTTCATTTGACATAGGAGGAGATGGATTAAACTATTCATCAAAACTTACTTGAAACTATTACCAGTCAATAATACCATTTATTAAATTTTGAGGGACATGTGATAACTAGTGAATAACTAGTGGGTTTGTCAAATGTTATTTAAACAGGTAGGTGGTCAGAATCTAGTTCTACTATGGTTTTCATGTACATATTACATGGGATGCTTTGAGATATTCCAATGTCCAAAATATCCGGTCTAACTGAAGGATTTGATGAAAAATTTGTGGCCTCATCTAGTGCTAAGATACTCAAATTTTGGTCCATAGCAGCTGCCAATAATCTACGACCATTTGGGTTAGTTTTGTGGCAGCCCCAGGCTTCGTGTTTGCAATTAAGATCACCTAACAGAATGGTTGGGCAGTTTGGATTGAATAGATTTTCAGTGTACGTATGCGAAAATTTATATCTTGGAGCATGCTAGGCTGAGTATAAAGTGCACTGAACATTACTGAGTTGAAATTTAATTCCTACAACCTCCAGGTTATTCATAAAAGGTAGAAATATAGAATGATGGGCGATATTTTATTATAATAGCCACGCCACCTGACGCTTTTGGAGCATCTCTGTCGAATCTATAAATTGTAATATAACCTGGAATGGTTAACTTTTCTGAAGACACTAAGTGGGTTTCAGTTATACAAGCTACGTCTATTTTGTGTTGAGCCAAGAAGACAATAAATAATGACCTTTTTGCTTTCAGTCCGTTTGCATTCCAATTTAAAACTTTTAAGTTACAACTATTGTTTTGTCTAGAATCCATTGGTGAAGACGGATGTGAATAAATTTGAAATGAATGTTTTAATTTGGGGAATGAATTGTTTGATAGATTATAACAATGAGTCGAGTATTGAATGGAAGATACCATGATCAGAAGACTCAGGTGTGCTGTCGGCTGACCGGTTGTGAGATCACGACTTGGCATCACAGAGATATGGCCATGGGACAGTCTCAGGTAAATCCTAGGGATGTCCTCAGGATCTACCTTTGTGTCGCGACTATATGTAAAAATAAAGCTCTAATCTACATATAAATATATTTAAACAGAAAGTGTATAAAAATATCGTCTAAGTTTAAAAAGATATTAGTCTGAATTAATACTCATATTTTTAATGTAAATCAATTTGTTCTATATTTTTGTATACTAGGGTACGTCCTGTGGATATACGTAGGATATGTCTTCAACTCTGACTCTATTACTTTGGAAAAGTCGATAGTCTAAACTTATTGGAATATTCTTAGGATATCTGAAAATCCCAGGATGTCCTAGGGATATTGAGGATCTAGTAGGGATATCCAGTGCTGTGTGGGGCAGTTCAAAAATTCCGCCACACGGACTGTACAAAGGATCTTTCTGTGAGCCACTGCTGCAACTTCAACCGGTGTACAATATTATAAATAAGGTAAATCCACCTTAAACTTTAGGCAAATCACAATTATTATATAAAAATAAAGAGAACAGTTTGACTTATAGTCCTAGCCCTTTGCCAAGCTATCTCACTGTCGTTCTACAGTTTCCTAAATGTTAACCGATTATTTTATGATATAAAAGTATTAACAGGATGTGTCAAATTACATCTCTGCTTATATTAATTTCTTTACATCTTCCTGACAAAACCTACAGCCTGCTTTCATTTATTTATTACGAATATACAAAAGATGTATTTAAAACAATACGATAAATAATCCAATCGGAAAACTGCAAGCCACTACAGCAAATATATTTTTTGGCTTATATACTTACATCTGATCAATTGACTTCTAAATGTAAAATGAGTGGTCCATAAACTAGAACACGATAAAACGCTCCGGTGACCAGATAAGTTCTAAGCTCTTTCTGAAGTAATTTTGTGTTTTGGAGATGTTTAATTTTGTTCGGAAGATTTTGAAACAGTAAGGTTCTTGAATACTAATCTATCATGTCAGATATACATATCAGAACATCACCTGCATGGTTCGGATGTCACGTTAAGCCGTTGGTCCTTGTATTTCCATTGGTCATTGGGGTAACGGTCACCAAACCGTACCTTTGTTAGTAAAGATTTTTTAGGGGAAGCCCGAAAACCTCCCGGAGTTCCCTGGGCACTCTTCCTCAAAAGGGATTGGGGGGTTCACGTTCGACCCTGAAACTTCTTCATCAAAACATCAGAGGTCTGCTGTCTAAGACTGAAGAACTTGAGATTCTCTTAGATGACGTATCTCCTGACCTATTGTGTATAACTGAGCACTTTTTGAAACCTGAGGAAATAATAAACTCCGTACTAAACGACTACAACTGCGTGGCTTCTTTCTGTCGATCGTCTATGAAAGGTGGTGGCTCCGGAATCTGGTGTAAGCCTGGAATCAAATGCGAATCCTTGGACTGCACTGAGTTCGGCGAGGAGGGGTTCTGTGAGCTCGCTGCAGTGTCTATAGTTATAGGAGAAAACATCAAGGTTCTATTGGTAGCAGCATACAGACCTCCTTCTCACCATCATGACATGTTTTTGGATCTCGTCGCTGAATGCCTGAATAAATATGCGCACCTTCATAGTTCATCGGTGGTTATGGGTGACCTAAACATTGACCTAGCAGGAGAAACCTTCGCTGCTAAAAAGCTTATTTCAATAATGGCATCATTCGGTCTCAGAAACATTGTTCAAAGCTATACTAGAGAGGCCCTAGGTTCACAAAGTCTAATCGACCATGTATTTACTGATGGAAAAGATGTAGAGTGCTCTGTTATCTCATCAGGCTTATCAGATCACTATGCTCAGATTGCAACTGTATCCTACTTTCTTGCACAGCGCCCAACTACAGCTCAGTCTCATTACACAAGAAAATTCTCTGACACTAATGTACAACTATTTAATCATCTTATCGCAAAAGAGAATTGGGAGGATGTCTATTCTGCCCCCGACCTTGAAGCGAAGTACAACACCTTCTTTTCGAGTGTACAGTACGCCTTTGAAGTCTCCTTCCCTAAGATATGTACTAAGGTAAAGAAGGAAAGGAGTGAAAAAATAGTTCTTTCGGACGAAGCCTTGAGCTTAAAAATTCAGCTTTACGATTTGTACAAAAGAGTAAAAAGGCTCGATTCGTCGCATTTTCTTAGCTGTTACTACAAAAGGCTGAAATACCGATACAAATGAAATGAAATGAAACTCGTCTTTATTGGTGGCGATGTAAGGACTATAAAGTCCTCTCTTCCACTTAACCACAGAAGTTTGATTCGGGAAATTAAATCTGCTCAACACCTTAGAAAAATAGAATCGTCCAATAATAAATCCAAAGCCATATGGAACATAGTTAATAGAAAGAGAAGTTCCAAAAAGAATAGAACATCACAGATAGTCTTGGAAAACGACGAAGGCACGCTGATTAAGGATCCTGAAGAGGTTTGCGATGCATTCAACGAGTTTTTCTCTAGTGTGGGTGGACCCCTTAATCCTCTATCGAATCTGCCTGCTATCCCCGCCCATGTGGACGTATTAAACTCTCTTTTTCTCTCCCCAACAACTGAAGAGGAAATAGATAAAGTCATAAAAGACCTGAAGAACAAAAAGTCCGCTGGAAAGGATGAAATCTCCCCCTTTTTACTTAAAAAGGCGTCAGGAAATTTGCTTAAGCCCTTGTGTCACGTTATCAATGACTCCCTCGCCAGTGGTCAGTTCCCTAGTGGCTTGAAAGTATCAGTAGTTAGGCCAATACTAAAGAAAGGAAATGCCAAAATCTGCAACAGTTACAGGCCGATATCTATCACCTCAGTATTTTCAAAGGTTTTTGAAAAGGTAATCTTGTTGAGATTGTGGAGTTTTTTGGAACAGAACAATGTTATCTTCGCTAACCAGCATGGCTTCGTGAAGGGAAAATCTACAACCACGGCTATGTTCAACTTTATCACTGAAGTAGTCAAAGATATCGACTCCAAGCACCACTCGGCGGGAATATTCTTCGACTTGAGCAAAGCTTTTGACATGGTTGACCATAGTTTGCTGCTGCTGAAGATGAGTAATGTGGGAGTGCGAGGCGTGGCTTTGGATTGGTTTGCATCGTATCTTCGGGATAGAAGGCGGATTGTAGAGATTCGAGCAGTGAACGAGGCAGGTTGTATGAGACCCTATTCTTCCGACGAGACATCTATTTTGAGGGGGGTGCCCCAGGGTTCCGTACTGCCGTATTGGGACCTGTCTTTTCCTTTTGTATGTAAATACACTCTCATCCTGCACTTCAACTGCCAAAATCTCCCTGTTTGCGGATGACACCTCTCAGGCTCTCTTTCCATATCCAGCCCTAATATTCCTCTCTTGGAGCAAATTTCTTTTGCCGAGGCCAACAGTCTGGTCCAATGGTTTAATGAAAACCGGCTCACAGTAAACTCCGACAAAACCCAATTAATCAACTTTTGCTTGTCGAAAGGGCGAGCACACGGATTCAGCCTCCTATTAAATGAAACCGTAGTACACCCTTTTTTTTTTTTTGAGGGCTAGGTTTGTGCAATAATGTGCCTCCTAGTAATTGCCTCGCAGCCATTGGCTTATTGTGCACCCTCATTTACAGGAGACTACTCACCGTCAAACCCAAGATCCTTTGAAAACCTGTTGATCTTAGATAAAATACTCTCCTGTTTGTACCCCTCCTCCGTACAATAAGTACCCAGGGTTTGTTGTCTCCTTCTCAGCAGTGCCGGACAATTGAACATGACATGGTGAGCTGTTTCTACTGCCTCACCACATTTCCTGCAGAGGATATCCTCGACTCTTATACCCATTCTCTGCAGGTGACCGCGGAACCCCCAGTGTCCAGTGATAAAACCAACTACTCTTCGGAGTTCCACTCTGTTTAGACTTACAGCTTCTACTGCCAGGGCTTGGGATGGTCCACTTAACACCCTTTTAGTTTGTCTGTTACCGTCTACGCTTACCCAGTGTCTTTGGTGTTCACTGTTCACCTGTGACCCACTCCGCAACTGAGCGGCGTGCTAGGCTGTATGAGATGCAGCACGCTGGTTCCGGGCCAATGAGGGTGGTGCTGGCACCTATGTTAGCACATTTATCCGCACCTTCGTTCCCTTCGACCCCACTGTGTCCTGGCACCCATAACAAATTAACCTTGTTGGCTTCTGCCAGTGTTTTAATTACCTTGTGGCATTCCCATACAGTTTTGGAGACGTATTCCTGGCTGTCCAAGGCCAACAACGCCGCTCTACTGTCCGAGTTAATGTAAATGACTTTGCCTCTATAGCCTCTACTTACATTAATCCTTGCACATTCAGCAATGGCTGACACCTCCGCCTGAAAGACAGTTGCCAGTTTGCCCAGACTTATGCTTACGCTCAACTTGGGTCTGACCCCTAGTACTCCTGCTCCAGTCCCTCGTCCAGTTCTGGATCCATCCGTGTACCAGGTAAGGGCATTCCTCATGTAAGGAGGCTCCCCGTGACTCCACTCATCTCTACCAACAATACTGACCTTGTATGGCTTCTCTAGATCAGTGGTCCTTGTCATTCTGTCGGGAGTCATTTCTAGGATATCTAGCTTAATAACATCGACTATCCTAGAATGCTTACTTGCATTATGATAATGCCAATTACCACTGCACTGTAGTCTGTAGGCCACCATCCTCGCTTCCCCTTTGAGGAATATGTCCAGGGAGGAATATTTAGCACTACCTCCATAGCAGCAGTAGACGTGCTTCTCATCGCACAGTATTCCAAGACACGCCATACGCTGAACCTTTGACAGGGTTGCTGCCGCTGTGCCTTGTTGTACTTTGGGCCACCACACGATAGAGCCATACGCTAGCATAGGTCGAGTGACCCTAGTGTATAACCACTTTGACATCTCCGGACGGAGACCCCAGGTGCACCCTACCATGCGTCTCACCATCATGAGTGTGGTCTGAGACCGGTTGGTGATTTGTGTGAGGTGCCTGTTCCAGGTGAGTTTGTCGTCCAGTGTTATGCCTAGGTACTTGAACTCTCTACCCACCTGAATTCGTTGACCACCCAATATTGGACTCGTTATCCGAAGGCTCCTCTTGTTCGTGAAGGGTACCATGACAGTCTTCGAGGGGTTGACAGACAGCCCCTCCCCGTCACACCATCTCTCCACTATAGTAAGAGCCCTCTGCATGAGTTCTGCACAGGTCGTCTGGTGCTTACCTCTGATGAGAATAACAATATCGTCAGCATAGCCCTGAGCATACATACCTTGGTCATTTAGAGCCCAGAGGAGATCATCCACAACGATGTTCCACAACATTGGCGACAGCACGCCGCCTTGTGGGCCCTCGCTGGTTTTGACCTCCTTGTAACCCCACACAAGGACGCTTGTGCTCGTCTACTACCTAACATATTTTTAATCCATCTTACAATGGTGGAGTTGACGCCTCTAGATATGAGCTTTGAAACTATCGACAAAGTGCTAGTGTTGTCGAAGGCACCTTCTATATCTAGAAACGTCACCAAGGCTATTTCCTTGTATGCAATAGCCTGTTCAATCTGTCTTACCAAACTGTGTAGAGCAGTTTCACAAGATTTACCTTTCTGGTAGGCATGTTGATTTATGTGCAGAGGGTGGGAGACCAAGACACTATCTCTAATATACCTGTCCAGAACCTTCTCCATGGTTTTGGTGAAGATGTTAAGCTAATGGGTCTATAGGCCTTTGCAACTTCATAGGAGGCTTTACCTGGCTTCGGTATAAATATAACCCTCGAGGTCCTCCAAGATGAAGGGATGAAACCTGTAGCTAAGCTTGTTCTAAATAGGCTAATGAGCCGTGGTATCACCAGATCCGCACTTTCCTGCAAAAGAGCTGGAAAGACACCATCGATACCTGGTGATTTGTAAGGTTGAAAAGAGTTTACTGCCCATTTTATACCTTTAAAGTTAAGAACCTTCCTGGCACAGTCCCAGTCCTCCTTAGACGTTCTGCCTTTCGGTTCACGCCTGGCTTCGACTGCAACCGTATCCAGGGGTTGGAAAGATCCCGGAAAGTGTGTTCTAAGTAAAACCTGAAGTGTTTCCTCGGGACTATTTGTATATGAGCCATCTTCCTTACGGATTGTGCCCACAACATTACCTGGGTTCCGGGCCAAGATCTTGTTGAGCTTAGCACAGTCGGGTACTTTATCAATACTCCGACAGAACTCCCTCCACGAGCTTTTCTTGACCCTTCTTACCTCCTTATTGTACTCTGTAAGTGCAGAGAAGTAGTTGTCCCAGTTTCTTGTACTCTTACCCACATTGTACAACCTGCGGACATGTCTTCTCCGGGCTTCCAGGCCTGGTGTCCACCAACAGGCCTGCCTTCTCGAGCTTCTACTTACCTCTGGACAGGCTTTGTGATATGACTCTGTTATGTCATGCTCAATGCATGCAGCCATCATACCAACCTCTTGCCCAGCATCCTGGTCCGATCTTACCAGATGGTCTTCTAGTTCCCTGCGGAACTTGCCCAATCTGTCTTCTCGGATTCCTGTAAGTGTCTCTGTAGTAGTGTGAGCTTACCTTGAAGGAGATGTACATATGGTCCGACGCTGACGGATCATCCAAAACCTTCAATCATGAACCTTGGTAGCAATGTACCTAGTGGCCAATGTTATATCTAAGACCTCTTCCTTACCCTGCACTACGTTGCATAAAGGTAGGCTTACGGCCTTGATTGAGTATAACTAAGTCTGTCTCAGCTATAAAGTTTAGAAGACACTCACCTCGATAGTTGACGTCACTGCTCCCCCACGCTGTGTGGTGAGAGTTTGCGTCGCTGCCGATAATTATGTGTTTCTTATTTATGATGCTCTCCTCCACAATCCGCCTCATCTCTATTGTCGGCGGAGGCTCCGGAGCATCATAAGGTAGATACACAGATGCAAGCAGAATTGTCATGTTTCCATCACCTGCTTGCATCTGTGCCTCTGTTACGGCTATGTCCCTGGAACAAAAGTGAGACATTTTTAGTGATCTTATATGGTTACTGACATATATACAAGCCCTAGGGTTGTTACTGCCGTTATCATAGATCAACTTACCTTTGGCAGTGCTCAGCCCCATCACTCGGCCGCCAACGGTCCATGGTTCTTGGATAAGGACCACTCCTATGTTGTCGGCCAGGATCTTCTGGCAGAGTGTTGCCGTGGCAACTCTGCTGTGGTGGAGATTGACTTGGAGCACTGCCGTCATCCTTCTACTGGTCTTTAGGTCCCTGCAGCTTGAAGGATATTCTCTCGCAGCCTACGAAAGGGCGCATTCCGAGAGTCTTCAGCTTCTTCAGGGATTCTTCGTAGTACACCCTACTCAGAATGTAAAATTTTTAGGATTGGTGCTGGATGAAGGTCTCAGTTTTCACGGTTACATTTATCACGTCTCAAAGAGGCTCAGCTCAGGAATTTTCGTACTGAGAAATCTAAGGAACGTAGCCAACGAAGATGTTTTGTTGGCTGCTAACTATGGTGTTGTCTACCCTCACTTAGGATATTAGCATACGCTTTACCTATTTGAGGGTACGAGAACCAAAAGACGAAATTTCTTTTCAAACTTCAAAGATGGGCCGTGAGGACTGTGTTTTCTTTACGTAGGCGCCAATCCTGTAGATATCACTTCCGAGATTCAAAAATCCTCACTTTGCCGTCTCTTTACATTCTGGAAACTCTTAACTTTCGTCAAGCAGAACCCATCCAAATTCAACTTTTCAATCAAAACTCCTTACAGCTCCCGTAATTCCAGTCTTAGCAATGCCTCAACACTCAACCTCCTTTTTCAAAAAACACCTAGTGTACAATGGCATAAAGCTGTTCAATAGCCTCCCTTCATCCCTCCAACATCATTTCCCCCTCCCTTCAACCCCTGGTTTTGTGGTTCTTTTTTTCAGCTCAAGCCTATTTGTCTTTGTATTGCTATTTGTGCATTTTTATTGTAAAAATGGTGTTTACCGTAAATAAATAAATAACAGGAACCAAATATCTCCAAATTCAGGAGCTTGCTCAAAAACCGGCTGTTGAACCTCGCTTGTTACAGTGTCCAAGAGTTCTTAACTCAAAATGTACATAGCCAGTAAATAGACCAGTTATGCCCTATTATTAAGAAAGTGTTGTATATCTTTTGTGACTTGGCTAATGCATTGTTTCTTAATTTTGGCTCAATAAAATGATTTCTGATTTCTGGTATTAATTCATGACCCATTAAAAGGAAGAGTCGGCCTTGATTTGTAACAAGACTACACCTCATAACTCATCACTACCACTCATCTTTCACCACATATTTGCCTTAAAATATCTTCATGAGAGTGGTCGGCATCTTATATAGTGATATCATCTTCAGGCTTATCAAATGTTTATTTTTACCACTGTCTCCAGACAACCTGTGCCTTTTCCCAGCTGTCATTTCTTTTATTTACGATTTTCTTGTGTCATAACAAGTGTCAGTGAAAATGATAAGTTCTACACTTTTCAGCGTTTAAGATGATTCATTGTTTCTTTCACCAACTCGCATACTACGAATAAAATAGACTAACTTTATAGGCACTTTACAGTTGAATATTATTTATTTTAATCATTTTACCAATCTTGTCAATTTAACCTAGGCTATTAGGCACCATGTTTTCAGTGGATACTAACTATGGTAAGCTAAAGACAAATTTGAGATTAGCCATGGAAAGGTTGAAACTATTAGAAAAGAAGAAAACTGAGTTAGCACAAAAAGCACGGAAAGAAATTGCTGACTATATATCTGCTGGCAAAGTTGAAAGAGCGAAAATTAGAGTGGAATATATTATTCGAGAAGATTACATGGTAGAAGCCCTAGAACTGGTGGAAATGTACTGTGATATTCTACTATCCCGATTTGGACTCATCACTCAAACGAAGTAAGTAAATAGTTAGGCTGATTACATAAGAATGGTTAAATTACTATTTAGTACTCTCAGATAAAAGCAGGGCTTCTCCCACCCTCACTTGAAAAAAATAGAAAGAACTTTCCATTACTGTCACACAAGACAACTAGGCACCACAACGGTTCAGTGTTAAATGCTTTGCTGTCTCAGTAAATACAGCAAATAAGCCTACGTTAAAACTGAAATAATCTTAAAATTTTATATCTAGACAGTTACACCTGTAAAGGGTAAACTTTGCAACAAATAACCTTTGTACTGATCAGCTTGTGACTGTGCAGGGGTGTGGATCCCGGCTTGGCAGAGGCTATATCCAGCCTGTTGTGGGTGGCTCCACATCTCACAGCAGACATATCAGAGATGAAGGTCATCAATGATCAACTAACCGTCAAATATGGCAAGAAATACACAGAGGTACTAATGCTGCATAATGGTAGAATATTCAATTCTTTATTTCATTAAGATTACAAATGGGGAAAAAAATAATAACAAGTAAGGAAATTCGAGGAGTAATTGTGAAATTATGGTTTCAGCTTGAAAAGTCAGTCCAGGTTTTCAGCTACATAACAAAAAGGGGTATCTTGCATTCACAGCTTCATGTGTAGGCCTACTTTTAGTTGTTCAAGGTTTGGCAATCAATCGTTGTGTAACCCTGCCCTATTTAAATTATCCACCACAGTCCTGTTAATCCGAACCCCGTTAATCCGAATTTCCGGTTAATCTGAACTGGCAATTGGGAAAAAAACTTGAATTTTTATAGACATTTTTTGTTGTCACAAGGAAGAAACCAAACAAAAGACTAACTAAAACTTTTAGAACAAACTTTATTGAAACAGTTTGAATACAAAAACAGTACAGATAGTAACATGTTAAATCGTCAAAGAAGCAATGGCGGTGGTTGGAGGGGTAGGTGAGGGAGGTCGTGGTCGTTATTAGGTTGCGATTACTCTTCAAGGCACTCTTTACGCTGTATAGTTTTTTCTCTATCAGGTAGCTTTTAAGTTTTTCCTTGAATTCATTATTGTCTTCATTTTTCAGATCTTGAGGTAAACTATTGTAAATTTTGATACACATGTGATAAGGACTTATTTTAACCAATGTTGTTCTAACTTGTTGTACATGTAGATCTCTGGCTTGTCTGGTGTTATAGTTATTTATATAACTGTTATTAACCCTGTGTCGGGCGCTCCACGGAGGTTTCCTCCGTGTCTTTTTTCTTTTGTATTAAAATTCAGGTTTTTTGTGTCGGGGTCTAAGGTCGGTGTACCTCGCGGCCTCTTCCTAGAAACCCCAGATACGCCATTTTCTTAGTTTTAAAAAGTCAATGTGAGAAGTTATTAGTAGCGCATATGGACGCTTGTCCTGAGCCGATCAATGCCAACTACAGTTGCTGGATGAAACCTCCGTGTGCGCCCTTCTGAGTGATGGTTTATGCTAGTTTGAAAATCAGATTGTTGTTTCGTTATGGTGCTTAATTTTTAGTTCTATAAGATGGAGAGGGAAGAATATCGTATTTCAAGACTTTTGGACATTGTCGAGCGAGAGGAACAGTACAAAATTGTGAATAGACCGAGAGAAGAGTTAGTGCATGCGTTGCTTCCTGATGAGTTAGTTCCATATTGATATTGTTGCATTTGTCTTACAATTACCTTAAAAAATAATTATTCAAACCCATTCATTGAATGTTGGTACCTTGTATTGATTTACTATTTAATTTTTACTTTGTAATATTTGCTAACGGTATGTTGTTTTTTGTAGGGCTCTTCATCTTAATTTACATTTTTTTTTACTAAATTTTGTAATAAACGATAAGTAATAATTTCTTATATGTACTCTTATTCAAGTTTGATATCAATAAACTTGGTTTTCAAAGAAAAGACGTTTTCACACCTGAGGAAACCTCTCAGAGCTCGCGCTTTAATAAGCCTGACGCAGGGTTAATGAAGTATTCTGGCTTGGTTTTGGCGGTAACAACACATTCTGAAATATAAACAGCTGGTAGAGTTAATACGTTAAGTTCCTTGAAGATATCTCTGCAGGAATGTCTTTTTTTTACAATCAAGGTTCTTTTGACAATATTGTAATATTGTATTGTAAAGGCAATGTTGTTAACTTACATCAAAGTAAAGTGAACAAGCTATTTAGCTTGCTGGCACTATTCTCCGATACAGCTAATGTCTGGTGTCTGTAGGCCTGCAGACTTGACGCAGTGGATACTATCTCGGAGAAGCTGAAGCACAAGATGAGTATACAAGCACCGCCCAAGATACTTGTCGAGAACTATCTTATCGAGATCGCCAAGATCTACAACGTATCTTACGAGCCCGACCCACAGGTACAGTCAGACCAGCTGATTTCCAAGCAGCAAGAGTATCAATCTGTGATAGTTACGGTTATACCAGGTTTTTTTTATGATTGGTTGGCCACACGTCCCACTGGAAACAATCTTAGCTAGGAAAGCTCAGCCTTAGCCTTTTTGAGCCTTAAGACTTTTAGTGCTAGTTGACGGAGTGGGAAGGATGTGGAAGTGGGTCTGCTAGCATCATGCTTGGGCCTTCGTTGTGATTTGGCCTTCGGCTAGGATGGAGGGTTGGTTTTCTATCCTTAGCCACCTAAACCAGTCGGCTCAAAACTGCTTCACAGAGGCCTTCTAGACACAAACCGAAGGTAACCAATAATATTTACTTTCTCTTCAATCAATTGACTCTTAAGAGTCAACCGTCTTTAGCACACCTCCAGTCCCTTTCTTGTCCCATAGAAAGGAAATGTTGTACGGAGTAGCCAATAACCTACCCAGCTGTAAACATGATCTATCTTTGCTGTGCCCCAGTATCAGGTTGTTATTGGAGTGGTTATTGGTGATTGTGAAACAATGTCTACTATACGTAAACAGGTCGGATTGACAATACAGCAAAACTCAACATGTTGCAAAACATTGATCGTGGTTCAGTACACAAACTTGCAACCATTCTAACATTGCGCAACGGTGTCATGGTGGCTACTGGAGAACCTCTTCTACACTGAAGCTGAAATCCTCCAGATTAATCATTAAACTCCTTCTCTCATGAAAAACTCAAAGGACATTGTTCACAATCTTTACTTTCTCTCTTTTGTATAGATTCAAATACTAGTCTCAAATGCACTGTACTGACACCATGTACTGTTCTCTAAGAATAAGTCGATACAGATGATTAGTTATAGATCTTAATTTTTATAAACGCTAAATAGCTAATTTAATAGTAAAGGGTTGAAAGGAAGAGCCTTATGGCTAAACTACGTAAAAAAAAAACTATATATATATTTATTACTAAACTCGTAATTTACTAATTCGCCTAATTTAATAGTAAATAAATTTGAAGATAAAAATGTTTGGACCGAACTGGGATTTGAACCCGGGTCTCCCGCTTGCCGAACGGTTATGCTCACCACTGGGCCATCCAGCCCAACTATTAATGCCTTCAAATTTAGAGAAGTACTTGAATCGGAATGTTTATCTGAAACATGTGACTTTCAAATACTAACTTTAAATCAACAAGCTAAAAAGATTACAAACAGAATTTAAATACTATGTCAAATTATAGATCTTAATTTGTATAAATGCTAAATAGCTGATTTATTACAAAAGAAATTTGAGGGCAAAAATGTTGAAAACTTTAAATAGTTAGTCAGATTTATCTGTGAGGTGGATAGGCAATTCTGGTAGGTGGGGAGAATGGCTATTTTTGGTCTAATATTGTCAGGTGAGTCAGAGAGGCCGAGTCAAGGTCACGCAGGACACTATTATAGCCTGTTTTCTGAGGGATGGCGTCATTGTATATTTCTCCATTCAGTGTCTTTGTTAATCCGCAATGCAGTTAATACCATTACGATTGATCAAGAGTTTACTGTATTTACAACATACTTTCCCACAAAATGTTTCAAAAAAAGAATTAAAAACTGTTCATTTTTGTTGTGAAGTTAGGAATTTATAGTCCTTTCTACAACTAACCATGTTAAATATATACAATAGAATTATATTTTGCTGTTGTATCACCTGCTATCACTGTTCTTAATAAAAATGACTGGTATTTTTACCTGTGTATTTGAGCCTTTGAGGTTAAAAATAAAGAAGTCTACGGCTCAAAAATATGTGAACACGTAATGGAGACGGGACACACCATTCGGTGGGAGGACAGTACAATTTTGTACAAGGAGTCAAATTGGGGAAAGAGAAATTTGACAGAATCTTTGTTTATGTCACTGGAGTTATCGCCCTTGTCAAATCCGTCCGTCGAGATAAGCCCGATTTACATAGATACAGTAAGGGAAGAGCGAATCAGCTGATGGCTAAACAAAACTGCATAGAGATAAGCAAGCCTCACCCTCCTTCCCTCACCGCCCGCTAGTGACTCTCATCTAATTCGCCGTGGTTCGCCGGCACGCGCTAAAGACCGACGAAAGCCCTTGAGATTTCGGTACGCTTATAGGTGCCGCTAAACGCCGGGAAGCGGAAGACGGTTGTGTTTATGTGTATGTGTCTGTGTGTGTTTTGACGTGAAGATCCCAACAATCTTCAAGACATCGTAGTCTTCCGCTAACCTTAAGGTGAGTGAGGCCCAAAAGTCAGAATTTATTGATTGACACCTCACCTAATAAATATGTCATTGAAATATAGAATAAGACTATTGTAAATGTTTAGTGTAAAATTTAAAGGTTTTGTTTAGGATTTCTCCATTTTAAAGGGTAAACATTTAATTTGTTTTCATGTCCCTCGAAGACTTAAGAGAATCACCCTAATAACTGATAATTGAGTCTGAACACTCACAAAAGCTTTTGTTATACTATATGATGTTTCCTATTTCAGTGAAAGAGTGGAGGCCAATTTAGATAGTACTTTCTTAAACTCAAGGTGAAAAACACCATCTGTAGAGCAAGCTGTAGGCTGGGACTTGTGGCGTGATCCTGTAATCCAGCTTCATGTAGGTCAGGTTTTGAGGATGATATAGGTCTAAAGCGGCTCAGAGAGTCTCAGTGATCATCTGATGATACCTGCATCAACTCCCACCATCGTTTAGACATATCAGACCATCACCTGTGTGGTTTGGAAGTCACGTTAAGCCGTTGGTCCTTGTATTTCCATTGGTCATTGGGCTATTAATTAATGACCCATTCTAAGGAAGAGTCTGCCTTAGTTTGTAACAAGACTACACCTCATAACTCATTACTACCACTCATCACACTTATCCTTCACCACATATTTGCCTTAAGCTACCCTCATGAAAGTGGTCAGCATCTCAAATAGTGATTTAGTGAAGCACACCGCTGGGGTGAACGAGCTTCGAATGTTTTCTGAGGGACGGACACATTTCAAGTGTTTTCCTAAGCATGGTGGTTTAAAATTGTTCTTGGGAATGTTAGGACTATTCGGGATTAACAATCCGGTAGTTAAAAAACGCATTCCTTCGTGATTCCCAAAGACCAACAACCTTTGGTCCGCAATCAATGCTGGAGTGCGCAATCCTTCAGAATCCCGTTCACAGGCTCACAACTTACAGTTAGTACAGCAAGCTTGGATATTTGAGCTCCACAATCACGAATATTGTCATGACCATGTTTCACAAGTCCTCTTTTCTTGCAGTTTAGTGCATGACAGGAACTCATTAGTTCATCGCAACCGTCACATCGTCAGGAAGGGATATTTCTTGTACATCGCATAAAGACAAAGCATGGCGGAATGCCAGAGTTCATTGGGCAAAGCTCATAATGGTCTGCTGCAGTTGACATGATATTAAGCCAATAGCTAGCATTGACTTCAACGATTCTCTTTAGAATTAGTCTTGTTTTCTGGCACTATGTCCATTAAATTTTTATTTTTCTTATTTCTTGTCTCTTGCAAGCATTTCTCTTCAAGCACAGATTTTAAATTATGTCTGTGATTTTCAATGTTTTAAGGTCAACAATAATTTAAATCAGTTTTTTTTACACATTTTTTGGATTTTAGGATAATTAGGATCACATTATAATGAATTGTTGTTGTAACAATACAGGTGATGCGGAAGGCGGATCAGGCGAAGGGAATGGACGCTCTGTTGTTCGGTAACAACACCGGTGATAACGACCTTGGCGGAGACACTCTCGGGCCCCGGCCCCCCGGCTTCAAGGACTTCCCCCTGCCCCCCATGCCTTCCAACTTTCAGCCCTTCGCCTACCCGGTGAGTGAATGGTACACTTCCAACAAGACAAAGAAACCTCTTTATTGTAGTTTTGAATTTACTCAATACTGTACTCTATTTTTATGTAAATAAAGATTATTTGTTAAAGTCAAATGTTTGTAATATTCCGTGGAGTATTACAAAATACGAGTAGTTCCACTCAGATGGATCAAATCGTTTCTTAGTAATAGGACACAATTTGTCGAATTATCAGACGTTCAATCGGGAGGTGAGAGGTTGAGATATGGAGTCCCCCAAGGCTCTATACTTAGCCCTCTGCTCTTCTTGATATACGGTGTTGGTTCATCGGTACAGAATGGGCAACTTGTCCAATATGCCGATGACACGACTCTTTGTTTCAACAACTCGAAATCGCGTCTTTCATCAAGCTCAACAGTTCAATCCAACACCTTAACAAGCTCAATCTCAAAACAAATCCGTCAAAATCATCTTTCATTCGGTTTGCTTGCGTCAGACGACCTCAGATAGTAATCTAACAGACCAAACTGAGATCAAAGAAGTCTACTCGACAAAATTCCTTGGAATACATCTTGATCGAGGGTTGACATGGGAAAGTCATGGAGACAGCGTCTACAGGAAGTTAACATCAGGCATTTATGTGCTGAGACAACTGTTCAAATACTGCCCAATTCAGATACTGATGACGGGGTATTACAGAATAATCTGCCCCCATTTTTCCAACGGATTGGCCTTGTGGGGTAGTTGCTCCAACACAAATTTCTCAAGAGTCTTCATTTTTCAAAAATAAGCTGTTCAACAATCGCAAGACTTCAAAGTTGAGAGTTGTGCAGACCAGCATTCAAAAATCTCAAATTGTTGTCTTACCTTGCCTCTACAGTCTAGAAACCTGGGGTTTTTCAAATCTAAACGTGATCACATAAGAGGAAAAGATATTCACTCTTATGGAACCAGAGGCAGGGAGAACTACCAAACTGTGAGACACTGAACGGTAGCTCACAAACGTTTGCCTTCTTAGGCAGTAGTTCAACTTGTCAACCGGTTGCCAGATTCCTTCACAAGTGCTCCAATGCCCAAGGCGTTCAAGTCTCGTCTCAAAAAGGTTTTGATCGCAGAAACCTTTTCCAGTACTGATGGGTTCTTAGCACATGCCTTGGAGAACGTGGAACAGAATGACCAACAGGCTAGAGTGGAAACAATTCAAATGAATGGGAGAGAGGAATGTATGTTTGAATGCGTCCTCGATGTCAGAATGCTTGCTAAAATTCAAATTTCAACTTATGACTTAATTCAAATATCTTTCACTTTTATTGACAATTGTATAACATGTGATACAATTTCTATAATAAATGATATATTTATTTATGATGCAGAACTTGCCGTCGATGGGGGAGAAGTCTGTGAATCTGCCGCCTCCGGCACAGGAGTATCACCCGCCTCCGGCCGCGTTCTCGTACAACATCCCTCCCGCCGACGAGTTCCTGCCCAGCTACGACTCTGCCATCAAGCCTACCAACTTGCCTCAGGTGGGTTCAATATCACAGATTATGTTATAATAGATAAATTGCACACAAGTACACTACACAGACACATATTACAAGGAATGAACACCACCACCAGTTCTTGAAGTCTGGAATGGAATTTCAGTTTTTAAGTCTAACAACAATTTTTCAAGTAGTACAACTCTTCCAGGCCTATTAGTAGAGATGGAGCTTTTAAATAATAAAAATTTAATTTTAGAGAATGTAGCTTTAAAATATTTAACAAGAACACTTTTTGAGACGAGTAGGTCAATGTTTGTATCTAATATGGCAATAAAAAGGTTGTTTACTTATTTATAGAGCTGTTGGGAGCAGAATTTTGGGTCCGTAACAGAAATGGGATTTTGCAAAAAATACAAGATTCAGGAACAGGAATGAAAAAATCTGGCAAATCGACATATTAAAGACGTATTACCGAAAATTGAGTGTCTTCAATCAAATTATTTTGTTTATGATCAATTGGTTGTTTGTGACTCACTACACCGTGCAGTTTCAAAAAATAGTTTAGTAGTACACACTCACTACAAAAAACACCTGCAGATATTTTACTTCCCGTCCTGAAATTTCAGTACTAGTGGGAGGGGGAAAGGGAAATGATCTCAATCCCGTCCCGGTACTGGAAATCCGGGATACCGCACAGCTCTAGAAGTTTCATGAATATTTTGTCGACCAGGTGGAAAAGTGCGAGTATGCTAGAAATTTTCCTAATTGACTCAGAAGGCCAGACAAGTTTTTCGGATATCAATATCCAATTCAGTGAATATTTCATTACAATGATTCTTTATTGCTGTGGAACTTCAAAGAGGCGTCTTGTGTCCTCTAACTGCAACTCTATCTCATTATTAGCACTGACAAGCCAGTGATTCACGCCAGACTGAGAATAAGCAAGCTTGCGCACTTGGTAGTGGCGTGCAATGTGATCTCTGCCGAGAAGTCACCGCTTGGCCTAGACGATTTGCTACGGGGTATGTTTCTAAGAGGATGCGTTCACAAACGTGCATCCAATATGAACACAGCCTTAGTCGACATGTTTGGATTTTGGTTGTTTCAGAATTTTCCGTCAATGCCGCAACAGCCCGGGCCGCAGAGTCCGTACAGAGGTAACGACTCACAGGTGAGTCACTACTCATTCGCTTTACAACTTACTTCAGGGTGTCCAGCGTACGGGAAAAGTCGAGAATTATTTGGGAGTTTCGTCCCTAAACCGGCAAGTTTTGAAAAAGGGATTGCGAAAGTGCTGGTTATGTCACAGGCAAGTCTAGATATTGTTGCCAACAGTATCGAAGTCGTGATTTTGTCGTGAAAGCTAGAAAAAATCGTGGTTTTGTCAAAATAGCCGAAATAAGCGGGAGTTACTATGACTCTCGTAGCTAAATTCGGAAAATCAGTGAAGTTTACCTGGGAAAATACGGAAATTATAAGGGAACTTTGTTTTACCTGAACACTAGACTCCCTGTATACTAACCACAACGAAATGACCTACAAATATTGCTCATAGTGTTAAAAGTTTCAAGTTTGGGATGAAGTGTCTTTATTGGAACACAGTAGACTAATTGAATAAAATGAAAAGAAAAGACTAAAGTGACTAATTTCAACAATACAAGTACTTTTAAAACACACAAAAAGGCCAATATATTGTAACAATTTATGTGGATAAATTGTAACATTATATTGGCCTTTTTGTGTGTTTTAAAAGTACTTGTATTTATTGCCAATAATAATTAAAGAATTGAATTTGAACAATGTTTACAGGACTTCTCACCGGTTCATCATCCAGGACCAGACCAAGCTCCAAGGGTAAACTCTATTTTATTTTGTAGTCTGCCAAATACATTGGTTTCATTCTTCACTTAATAGGGGTCTGCAAGTCCGGGCAAACGATGTTTTTAGTAGATTTTCTTTAAAAAGAAATGCCAATAGGCTTTTATATTACTGAAGAAGGGTGGATAGTAAAGGAAAGAGGTATAATTACATAAACTCTTTATTTCATCCTTTTTATAACAAAACTTTTCAAGAGAAGAAGAAGGAGGAATAAACTATTTACAGAACAAAACAATAAATATAACATAAATATAACAAGTGTATCTTATTATCAACCAATTTAGTAACACGTTGAAAAACATAAAAAAACAAGATATAATAATACAACATTTTTGATACTTACTATATATTGGAAAAGAAATATTATTTTGAATGACATTGAAAGGTTGGATTTGCTATCCAAATGTTAGGTTAATGCCATCAGGCAATTTAGTTCTTAAACCTTTTGATGGGCAACTTCCATGTGGGTCAATGAAACGCGATTTGAATTTTGAAATTAGTGGACACTTTTTAAAGAAAAACACTCATTAAAACTTTGGTTATGATCCATTGCATGGGCCGAGATTGGATTGGTAGCAATTTTCAGATTAGTGTCACTGCGATTGGTATTCCCACGTTTAGAGTAGATTAACGTATTAAAATGGGAAAATGGTTTCAATCGAAGGATAGAACCATTAATGCTGCAGCATATAGTAAAAGCAAACATGTAAAACTTCTTTACCAAATAAAATATTTATTATTGTGATTCGAGCTCTATGTTCTTATGAAAAAATTTAATCAACATAAGTAATTAATAATTTATTGTTTGATGAAAGTACAAGTTTCAGAGTTTATGTAAAGCAACCTTAACATCTTAGTGCTTTTATTGAAACAAATTGATTTAAGTACGTTAACCAATTTAAAACATTGTTTCCAGTTTTTACTCCATGTTATAAGAAATGCCCGGATAGTCAACTGTTCGGCCGCCTCTTATACTTGTTAGATTAATTATGTTAGAGAGTTTTATGTAGTAAAAATTGTAAAGTTGTAAAGTAAAAGTGTGTTTGGAAATTTTCTTTTAAAACCAGGTGAATAATTAATATTTGACCATTTTGAACTTTCATAACTAGCTGTTCTGTGATCTTATCTCATTCCTCTTGAAAAATAAACGTTGCATAACACTTTAAAGTTAGGTTAGGTTAAGTTTATTTTAAGTTAGGTATATTGTAGGATTTGCATTTTCAAGAGCCTGTACTTCCTTAAAAAAAACATAAGTTACTATTTTTAAATCCAAATGTTTTAGTAAAACCAACAATTTAAATTGGCTTTTTTTCACAGAACAATTTCCCAAATATTCCTCAAGGGGGAAACCACACGACAGACCGGAATAAACA
Source organism: Matsumurasca onukii (assembly GCA_018831715.1). Lineage (NCBI taxonomy): Eukaryota > Metazoa > Arthropoda > Insecta > Hemiptera > Cicadellidae > Matsumurasca > Matsumurasca onukii. Next base: position 24,536,850 of record CM032067.1, on the reverse strand, counting down.
GGTAATTACATCATGTTTGTGGAACTTTATTTTTTCCGAGAAGAAAACGACCCTTGTAACTAAATATGTTAAGAGTTGCAACCAATAGAATTAGCAATTTTTTTTACTAGGTACTAAAAATTAGCTAGATATTTTATTTCCTAAGTTGTACGAGGTCTGTCTAATAAGTTCGCGAACTGGTTCAATATGGCGGCCCTGAGGCGGCGTAAAGCTCCACCATGTAGCATAAAGCTACATCATGTGACTACTGGACATCCAATGAAGCGTCAGTGCTTGTTTGACAGTCGAGCTGTGCCCATCAAGCTGCCTGTGTCAGTTTATATTTTATTTGTTTTTGCTGTTTGTCGAAAAATGGAGATTGATCAAATCACTGAACAACAAATCAACATCAAGTGATCCAGTGATGCCCTCTCATCAATTTTTGCATCTTGGAAAAGTACAAAAACACAGGGGGCTAAATCTGGCAAATAGAGTGGTGGTCAAGGAGGGTGCTGGAATTTGTTGCCAAAAACTCATGAACAATCAAAGCAAAATGTGCAGGGCCGTTGTCATAGTGAAGATTCCATCCATCGCCATGACACAAATTCAGCCTCACTTGTCGCACGCGACCTCTCGAGCGCCTATGGACGTCAACATAGAATTCAGATGTTCGTCTGCAATCATTCTAACAGTTTCCCGACGATCATCAGACACCAAGGGTCGCAGACGATCAATGTTTTCATCCACACATGAGGTTGAAGGTTGTTCCTGCCTTACATCATCTTTAGCGTCTTCGCGGCCATCTTTGAAACGTTTAATCCACTTGTAAATGGACGTTTTCTTCAAGGCATTATCTCCGTAAACAGCCCTCAATATATCTGTAACATCTTGAGAGCTTTTCCCTAGTTTCACTAAAAATTTGATGTAGCCTAGATTCGTTGTTCACTGATTTCATCAATTTCCATTTTTTGACGAACAGCAAAAACAAATAAACTAACTCTGACAGGTTAAAAGGCATAGCTCGACTTTCAAACTAGCACTGACGCTTCATTGGATGACCAGTAGTCACGTGATGTAGTTGGCGGAGCTATACGCTGCCTCAAAGCCGCCATATTGAACCAGTTCGCGAACTTATTGGACAGACCTTGTATAGCGTACTTTAATTGTAACCTTGGCTCTTCAGATGAAAGTTTCAACCCTTACTTTAACCTCAAGAAATTCACTTATACGATTTTACAATAATTTATTCAATTTGCCTTTTCTAAGCAGCTCCAAAACGCCACAAGGTCTCCCATTAATGTGCCAAGAACTTGTTAAAACTGTAACAGTTTTCGCTGTTCAATGTTGCTTTTAGACAACACTTCAACACCGTCTCATGGGATCTTTCGATGTGTTTGGTCGTTTGTTGAAGAATCGAGATCCTGCCTGTTTATATGATTCGTCAGGCTTTGCATTCTCAAATCCAACACTTGAGATTATAGAGAAAAAAGCAAAGTTAAAGACAATGTTTTCAAGTTTTATAACCAAGTTACCAAAATGGCTTTAGTAATTTACCCACATCTTTCCTAAGGATCGTATGATTCCTGTTCTAGGACCACACCGGATTCCACCCTTTGGCGGAAATAACTCTATCCGCCAAAAATCATTTTCCGTCCCTATACGAGGGGGTACCCAAAAGGAATTGGTCGATGGCGAGGTGGGGAGCGCATAGTTCACATTTTGGCCGATAGGGGATGAAAGGGTAACTCTTCCCGAGTTCAGTGGACTCTGGGTGGCCAGTCTGAGAGGCTGTGAAGAGGAGCTGTGTGCGTTTTTCTAAAAGTAGTTTTTGTTCTGCCTCGTTTTGTTTTGATGGTTTTATTAATTTAATGGACAAAGTTCAGCAGTGATGTTTTTGCTAATTTCTCGGTAAGAACACGTCAGAAACAGTTGCAATTATTAAAAAAGCTTACAATGACGATATTTTTAGCAAAGCCAGAGAGTAACGAGTATTTTCCCCAAATTCAAGATGGCGTTGATTGAAGACAAGCCTAGTCCCGGACGACCTTCAAATTCTCGGACTGGTGAAATTGTTCAGAAAAACTGTCAATATTGCAATAAGACCGTCAGAGGACTATTGAGAATGCTTCTTTGCTGTCTGGAGTGTGTTGAATTTCAGTTTAGCGAATTTCAACACACTCCAGACCTAAATTTTGGCGATATGGAGACTGGTTCTTTCATCATGACAATGCGCCTGCCCACGTAGCCATCTCAGTGCGCTAGTTTTTGGCCAATACCAGCATGACCACCCTTCCCCACGACCCATACTCACCAAATCTTGCCCCACGAAACATCTTTATATTCCCTATAGTGAAAAATTACATAAAAGATCACCGTTATGTCGGAAATGAAGGAGTGAAAAGGCAATGAGGATGGAGCGTGCAGCCATTCAGAGTAAGGGGTATGAGGGGTGCTTTAAACCATAGGAGGATCAAATGAACAAATGCATTACACTAAATGGGGAGTATATTTTGGGTACCTCCTCGTATAGGTCTATATAGGTTGTTTTCACCTGAATTTTCCTGAAAAATAATGAAATTTCAAGGCTCCTTAGCCTTTACTTAAAATTATTTGCCTTTTTGTGTCCGTAGAGTAACCAAGTGCCCAAGCCGCAGCCGAGATCGAAGATGCCTCCTCACGACGGTCTGCCAGAGTTGCCGTCAGTGCCTAGCGACGTGATCACAGGAGGTGGTCACTCCAGCCACGACACCTCCGACGATATAGACTTCGACGATCTAGCCCGCAGATTCGAAGAGCTCAAGAAACGCCAGTAGCAGCGCTGTGTGTGCGGCAGCTTTGTCAGTGAACTTAGAAACGAGACGCAACTTGTTTGAGTTGGTTTTCTTATGAGGGACAAAATATTATTCCTTTCACTCCTCTTCGGGCTGGCAAAAATACTCAATTCTTTATTTACGGTAGAAACCATTCATATATTTCATGTACGTTCATTACAAGGTTTGAACAGAAAAAGGTGTAATAATGTGCAATGTGCAATACTCAAGAAGGGAGGTTGCAAAAACATTTGTTGGGAAAAAAACAATGATAATAAGACGGTTAACAATCATTCATTTTGTTCATAGCAAATCTTTAAAACGCTTAAGAAACCTAACTTACTTCGAATGTCTCCAATTTTGTGTTCACTGGCATTGAAAGTTGTGAAACTACTCGCCATACGAGGTCTGTTCAAACAAATATGTAGACTGTAATTTTGCCTCTGTTAGTCTCTGATAAATCTACTTGGTGTCAACTTCTTTGTAAAGATCGGCTGATTTCAATTCTGTTTTTTGTTTGTAAACATTTTAACACAGTTTTTTTAGTGAGTTTTGTGTTGTTTGAGAGTATTAAGAATGAGTGGTTTCAAGGAGAAGTGAGGTTCTGTGATGTTTTGTGTGGAGAGAGAATATTTAGACACCCGAGATTCGTCAACTGTTATGATTCTTGACACCGTTTTCATCTTCTCCTGAAAATTGAAGCAAAGATTATGCTTATGGTAGATAGGTTGTGCATAGAGCTACATGGCTGACCTTGGAAAATCAACCCTCGGCAGCCCAAGCACAGATAGCGGAGGGAATTATTTGAAGAGTTTCAAATAGAGTCTCGGACCCACGCGCAAGTGGGTTCGTTCTCTAAAATCGCACGATTTGGTCACGTTAAGTCTTTGATATCGGACAAACACAAGCATATCTAGCCGAGAAGGGAGAAAGACAGTGAGAGATGGCAGTATCTGTGCTTGGGCTGCCGTAACCATGTTCATTTTACTGCCTCAGCCATGTGGCATCTATGCAGAATCTATCTACCATAACATTATCTTTGGTTCAACAACTGCTGACAAGTTTGAACTCGATTGTATTTTCGGTATTCTGTAATTTGGCGTGGAGCAAATTTTGCAGGAATTGGGTGCATCTTTTTTTTGTGTCAGAGTCTTGTGACATGATCCAACTGACATCCTGCTCTCTTCAGCAGGCTATTGATTTTTTTGACGTATGAGTCGTCGGTTGACGTGGAAGGACGTCCAGAACACTCATTGTCTACAATTGACTGCCGACCATCTTTAAAACATGCATGCCTCCTCAAACATGTCTCACATGCTCATAAATTACACACAAAAACTGTGTTACTAAGTAACAAGTAAAGATATTTACAAACAAAAAACAGAATTCAAATCAGCTAATATTTACGAACAAGTTAACACTAAAAAGATTTATCAGGGACTAACTGGGTCGTCAAAATTAAAAAAGTACATTTTTTTTTACAGACCTCATACATACACAATTTATTCTGCTTCGAGGCCAATGTTTGGTCCTGCTTGCTATACATACACTACTCTCCCAAGTTTGTACACCATGTTACACTTAAAAGTGATATGTACAGGTTAATATATATTATATCCTGGTTAGATTTAGTTTGGTTTTTGTAATAAAGTCCTTTTGTATCCACGGTTTTGAAGGGAGTAAGTGATTAGTCTGGTAGAAAATTATCGGAAATGTTCAGTATTTTCATACAGTTACAATTACATTGAATGCAATAATCCTAATAATAAAAAGGGGGTTTAAGGTAGAACTTGCCCTTAGGGTACTTAATTTTCTTTACATTGTGCAAAAAGTTTTTTGCATGAACCTTAAGTCACTGTAATTTTTAATGTAGGTTATCTGAAAATGTTTAAGAAATAAAAGCCTAGTTTGGGGACTGAAAACTTTTGGCAAACGCAAGATTTATACTATCTATTCATTCAATGTGCAGCTTTTCAAAACCATTAATATTGGAGTATGAAGTTATGAATATAAAAAATATATTTATAAGAAGAATTATCGATTAAAATTTATTTTGGTTTTTCGGGATAAGTGTTTTTTTATATAATTAGTTTTTAACACTATCAAAACAAAGTTGATCAAAAAACCTTTATTCAAAATGCAATTTAATATTTATAATTGTTTTAATACATTACTTTAGTTATAAAATAAGTTGATTAAATTAAATAACGTAAACATTTTGAACGTTAGATATTAATTAGGTGAAGTTACATCCTTATTGTGAAATGGTGTTATTTATGTTCAAAAAAAGTTGCAAATGATAAATATAATTTATTTATTGTAATAAAGCTTTAAAAATGTACATTTTGCCTTTCACCCTTCAAATTTATTACGAAATTACTCTGTTGTTAACTAATGATTATTAGTTAGATAACCCGGAAGAAAGTTGCTGTTTCATGTGTGACGAGTCAATTTTACAAGGGGGTAAAAATACGTTTTATCAAAGTTTAAACTGCCCAACCCTAGCCTGTCTACTCTCTAGGCCTAACCTAAAAGTAAGGCTAGCCTAGAATAAGAATCAGTCTAAATGCTAGATACTCGATCGGCAAAACATAACCTCCGCTATGTTTTGTTTTTGCCAGTTGACAGTGACAGCATACAGCGCTGCTCCATATAGGAAAACCACTGTACTCCGTAAAACAGCTGATTGGCTGGCACAGCCAAATGAATTAAACAACGACAAATATCCAGTCACCAGTGGGCAATTCAATTTAAATAAGCTAATCGAAATAATACATACTCTAAATTAAATTTGCAACCAAGCTAGGGGAACCCCTCTACGTCCCCTCACAATATTTTTCTATCTCCTTACGGTCGGAATGAAGAAAGTTATCCAGGCCTCGATCGCCAATTACGAAACCAAGAGGTCGTCTTGGTGTTTGCTCCTCAGTCTCCATCTTGAATCACTTCGGATCTCGGCAGACTGACGTACTATCCGGCACGCTGAAAGGTATTTTCGGTAGCTACAATGTTCGTAATTCTTTTTCTTGGAACAATGTAATGCTTATGATGGCTAATCGTATTGTTATTCCTTGAAGTTTACAGCCCTTGATTTTAGAGAAACCATTATGGGATAACTAAATGTAGATGTCTTGCTCAAGATACAGTATGGTGGCCAGGTATATCCAGTGACGTTGAGCAAAAGTAACAGACTGTTTCTATTGCACTATTCATCGGACTCAGAGAAAGGAACCTCTGATTAACACGCCGTTCCCAGATTTACCTTGGTCTACTCTGGGCTGCGATTTCCTAACTGTAATAATGGGTCAGCTTTACTTTGTTTTACATGATTATTACTCAAGGTTTCTCCATATTATACCTACTAAGTCAACTTCAGCTCATACAACTATCGACATTTTCAAAAGAATATTCGCACGGCTAGACATTCCTCACACTCTAAGGTCCGACAATGGACCTCCGTTTGACAGTGAAGAGTTCTCAAGCTTTGCAAAGGAATGGGGATTTAAAGTAACAACAATTAGCCCTTCATATCCACATTTCACAGTCAAATAGCTTGGCTGAGTCAGCAGTTTCTATTGCTAAGAAAATAGTTTTGAAATGTGAAGATATTTTGTTCATGGGTCTCCTTGCTTACAGATCAACCCCCTTGGATAATGATTACTCTCCTTCAGAGTTGCTCATGGGCCGGAAGCTGAAAGGAGCAGTACCAATCGCCCATATCAAACTTGTTCCCAAACTGCCAAATCAAGAAGTTCTGAAATCTCGAGAAGATTTAAGAGACAGAAGACAAAATAATGTACTTCAACAACAGACATGGTACTAAGGAGAGAGAAGATTTGATCAAATGGACAGTTAGTCTTCGTAAATATAAGGGAGTAACTGGTCAAATAGTACAACCACACAGTTATCCAAGATCCTACATCGTTGAGACGGAAACCAGCAGCTGGTTAAGAAGAAATAAATTTCAATTATTTAACCAGGATTGCGAAGGCTTTATTTTTGAAAGCGTGGTTTACCACTGCTCAAAAGTACATTATTCTATATCGAGTATAGATTTCTACTTAGTAGATTACCATATCAACATTTCTGATATACCTAGATGTTTCTATGAAATCCCTTCCGGATCAATTTCACCTACTTTGAAAGAAAGTAGATTTTTGCAGGACGTTGTGTCCCTCCTCAAGACCGTCAGTGGTTCATTGACAGTCCCATGTTCCTGGAATTTGTCAACTATTAGATTCCAATGGGAACGAGGTCCAGGGAACTGTTTGCAAGACTTTGTCATGGGAAATTGAGTAATGTAATGTAGCGTCAGACAAATCTTCTAACTACTGACCTCAACATTATTCATCTCAGGATCTCCTTTGTTAGAATTGGCAGCTCCATCTGTGCAGTTGTCATGTCCTGATTGAAGAATTGTGACTTACTCAGTTCATCCAGTCTACAAAATATTAAACATTCAATTTATTGTATATATATATACTTGATACTTGGGTACGGTCGTTGACAGCAGCAGCCGGATAATTTTGTCATAGATTTAATAGGACTCACCAACATTGGCAAGATGGTGGCACGAGATTATAAAAATAATCCCTATCTATCTCATTTAGAGAATACAGAGGTTTAGATGTTAAAATCCTCTTCAGGTGACCTCCATCTTGTGTGAGTTCAGAGACTTGATGTGGGCTGGCAGCAAGGTTAGTATAGAGGAGGTTGGCCCACTTCATGAAAAATCAGTTTTGTCTACGTGACGTCACTGCAGACCTCCGAGAATTGACGCCCAACTCAACTTTTACAGCGGCAAGTTATTCGCTCATGGCGACGTAACCAGATTTTTTTCGTACTTACATACTTATATATTTCTCTTCAGGAGAAAACGGACTTTCCAACGATATGCACATCAAGTATATTCCTAACTATTGTGAATTTATAAAGTAAAAAATGTTAAAACCTTTTTAATTCAAAGAAGTTATGACATCAAAAAGTAAGTGATCTAGGAAAATTTTTATTTTTATATTTTAAAGTATTTGTTTTAAAAAAGAAACTTCAAATTTTCATTTAGAAAAAAGTTTAATAATTTAGCTCAAGTGGTTTGTTTGCAATTCCACTTTAAAGTCGAAAATTGAGATTTAAAAATATCGCATGTTAGACTTCAAAGTGGTGCGTAACTAAAAAAAAACAAATTTCTGGACTTTTACTGAATTTATTATATATTATTTTAAATTTATTTTTAAGAAAATGCAGTTTACGGTAAACTATTAACTACAATTAATATTTTTAGAAATACCTTTTGAAAATCCGTACTAGAAAGTCAGATCCATCGCGTTTGCAATAGTGCAAATTGCTGAAATTTTATGAAAACTCTATTTGTCTGTGGAAGTGTTATGTTCCATTTTCTATTCATATGAATTATTATTTATTTATTATTTAAAAATACAATAGTGTAGTTAGTACGATAAATAATAAACAATTTTGTTGAAAGCATATATTCTAAAATTAATTTACATTTGTTACCCATAACGTTTATCATTATAATTGAACCACATTGCAGTAAATGTTCTCTATCAGTACGTATTGTAAAAGGACAAACAACATTACACAAATTATTAGTTTTTATTTACTATTTTTTTAATTAGTTGTATAATGAGCACCAATGTAATAGACGCATAAAGAAAACGCTTCAAGAATAAAATAATAATTGTTATAAACTACTAAACTTGTAGAATTTAATACCGCCTCGAGAATCTGAGAGTCTTTTGGGCAATTTGTTAAATCGTTATTATGAAATCTAGTTTAAATGCGACGTAATATTGATTAAGAGCTTGCTTTTTTTAAAGAAAAATCACAAATAGTTGAATGTTGGCAAAGATATAGCCTACTACAATTATGCGTGAAACCCCACTTTAAATTATTTTTTTTAATAAGTACGCTTGACTTTTCTTTTGATTGTCAGATTATTGCACGCACTATGTTTTCCTTATAACTTAGTTTTCCTAATTAAGTTTCAGATTCATTTCAAGTAAGCTTAGGACACAGAACTCCAACTAAGTTACTCTGAGTTATTCTGATTTGTAGTCATGGAAATTGTATTAAAAGTAGTACTGTAAATACTAAACCACTGAGACCGACTGTTAAAATACCAAAACTTATGAGCTTACAACTTTTTTTTCGAAAGCCAGTTGATATAACAACTGAGTATTATATCTGAGTTAAATAGTCAGCTATTTGCGTATCCTAATTTCACTATGATAAAAATATGTATATAGGAAACAACTTATCAGTTCCACTTGAGTTGCTAAACTAACATCATGATTTGGTCCATGAAATAAAAATATGAGTATGTTAAGTTTAAAATATAATGTCCAATAATTATATCTCTTGGTTTAAGAACAAATCGAGATGATTTATATTTCATCCATTTAAGTTTCGGCTGTTACATTGTTTCGCCATTAATGATATGATCCAGTTCTACAAGGTTTTATGTTTTTGATTCATATAATTTAAAATTATTTAAATGAAAGAGGTTTGATTTACGGTAAACATACAACAAGTAGTAATATGGCCAAAGCAGTGTGATTAAATATACAACATTGTGTGAAATAGTGTTGTCTATTAATTTTACTTACGATAATGTCTTAGTAGAAAAAATATTAATATTAAGCACAATTAACCAAAAGTTGTCAATTTTTTTGCATAAATTATTTACCATTTACTAATAAAAACTCTACACAAAAAAAGTTACATAAAAAATAGACAAACAAATAAGTTTTCATAAAATTTCAGCAATTTGCACTATTGCAAACGCGATGGATCTGACTTTCTAGTACGGATTTTCAAAACGTATTTCCAAAAAACATTAGTTGTAGTTAATAGTTTACCGTAAACTGCATTGTTCTTAAAAATAAATTCAAAATAATATATAATAAATTCAGTAAAAGTCAAGAAATTTGGTTTTTTTAGTTACACACCACTTTGAAGTCTAACATGCGATATTTTTAAATCTCAATTTTCGACTTTAAAGTGGAATTGCAAATAAACCACTTGAGCTAAATTATTAAACTTTTTTCTAAATGAAAATTTGAAGTTTCTTTTTAAAACAAATACTTTAAAACATAAAAATAATCAAAAATAAAAATTTTCCTAGATCACTTACTTTTTGATGTCATAATTTTTTGAACTAAAAAAGGTTTTAACATTTTTTACTTTATAAATTCACAATAGTTAGGAATATACTTGATGTGCATATCGTTGGAAAGCCCGTTTTCTCCTGAAGAGAAATATATAAGTATGTAAGTACGAAAATTCTGGTTACCGCGTGAGCGAGTATTTAACGCGCTGTAAAGTTGAGTCGGACGAGAATTCTGGAGGTCTGCAGTGACGTCACAATCTTCCCAAAAACTGGAACACGGAGTCTTATGAGAGTGGGCAACCTCCTATATACTACCAACCTTTGGCTGGCAGCATGTTGTAGATTCTCACAGCCCTCATAGGATAGCTATTAATGTTTAGTGTTTTTGTTAGCCTACAGCGAGGAACATTTTCTGTGCACTGGCGAAATTGGTATGAACGCTGCTTCTCAATTGAAATTACCAATGTCATTATTTATTGATAGTAACATATTAAGAGTGTGGCTATAAACCGTTAGTATACCTATCTCAGAAAACATGCCTACAATGGTCCCTTGATCCAGCCCCCATCAACAGCCTAACCGCCTTCTTCTGGATAATCAGAATCCTCTTGCAGCCAGTAGCATGACCCTACCAGATACCATAGTTTATATGGCTGTGCATCAAGGCGTTGTAGACGGTAACTAGAAACTGAGAAGTGATGGTATGTTTTAGCTTTCGCATAGTGTAGTACTCTTTGATATTTTCATGAGCATAGTGATTTGTATGATTCTTCCAATTTAGTTCAGAATCCAACCAGAAACCCAGAAGTTTCACTACTACCTCCTGCCCACTGATATCACCCGTCCTACTCAGAGTGCAGAGCAACCGCTGAGATTTCCCTGTTCATTTGCAATCTGTTGATTTGAAACCATTTTCTTGCCTGAAGAAAGAGATCCTCTGCTATTGAGACGGCTGTCGTTGCATCACTGCCCTGGCGATGAGTGTGGTATCATCGGCAAACAATAATGACCTGCCATCCAACTGCAGGTCATTTACCAGCACCAGAAACAGTAGAGGCCCGAGCATTGATCCCTGAGGAACGCCATGTTCAAGTGGAGGGTCGATGATGTTGCCCCACCAAGAGAGACCACCTGTCTTCTATTTTCCAAGTAGGAAGAGATAGTTTTAATAACTGTATCTTCAAGTCCATATATTTTAGGTTTATTGATAAGGATTTTGTGTGACACACAATCAAACGCCTTACTTAGATCTAGTAACGTAAGTGCGATTGACTCTCTAGATTCAGCTGCGTAAATTTTTCTACCAAGGAGCCGATAGCATCAGTTGTTGACCGGTTCCCTTTCTGAAGCCGAACTGCATCGGCATGAAAAGTTATTTTTTCAAAAACTTTACAATTTGATTTTTCATAATTGTTTCAAACACTTTAGAAAGTACAGGAGGACCGAGATTGGGCGGTAGTTACTAGTTTCCCAGTTGATTTGGGTCGCCTTTCTTAAAAATGGGCACCGTCTTTGCTGTTTTAAGACATCAGGAAACACACCATTTGCCAAACATAAATTTAACAAGGTAGTTAACGGCAGTAGAATAGCTGGTATTATTTTTTTTAGAGTGCACAGGACATGCCGTAGACATCACTGCTATCTGAAGTTTTTAGAGACCTTACAATCTTATCAACTTGCCCAGTGTTGACAGGTTCCTGTTCGCATTTTAGGTGAACCCTCCGTCAGATTTACCCCATCTGCAGGGTTCAAGTTACTATCAGGTATAGACTCAACAATAGTGTTTACTAAGGTTACAAAGAAGACGTTAAATTCATCAGAGCTAAGCAAACACGGAGCCGAGCTCCTTGTTCTATGTGTGTTTACAATCTGCCAAGCGGTCCTACACGGGTTTTGGCCTGTTGATTACTTTAACATTATGCGCCATTTTTTAAGTTTTTGTCCCCTTTACCTCTAGAGTTGTATTTCCTCTAACTCGGAGGCCAAGGAGTAATATTTGTCTCTTGTCACTAAATCGGGAGCAAGTTTAACATGATCATGAATCAAGACTACAAAAGATTTAATTTTCTTCAGCTCCTCCGTGTATCAGGACTTATCAACGGTAGGCTTACTAGAGGTTTTAAATGTATGTCAAGATTTACTTTTTGATTTAATTTGCAGAAGGAAAAAGTATCAAACCAGTATAAATTTATTGTAACTAATTTCGATGTGCACATAGCATTATTTTTTATACGTTGAGAGCCACGCGTAAAATGTTATCTTTGGAATTACACCCCGTGTTCTTCTATTTTGTTGTGATTTTTACTATTAGGAAGTTAGGTTATGTTTGAGTTTTAGATTCAGAATTTATTATTTGCCTAACTTGTCGTTTAAAAGGATCTATTCAAAGATTATTATAATTTTAGTTTAGTTAACTATAACAGTGAGTATTATTATAATTTTAGTTTAGTTAACTATAACAGTGAGTAAATTAAGCAAATTCTTCCAAATGAATTCATATTTTATAATCTGCATTTCGCCTTAGGTAGTTCCTTTAAAACAGGGGCCTAGCTTTTAGATTAGCCCAGCTTATAGGCTAGTGTCGTAAACCTAATTAGTAGAAAATTGTCCATTTCAAAGTCGTCAAAACTAACACTACCCTTGTGCACAGGATCAACTCTGACCCTAGTGCTGGATAATGGACACCAGAAAGCCTACTTGAGATAACCTCAATAAGATCTCAGTATAGATAACAAAGGTTGTTAAAACCTCAGAAAGTGTACCTGTATTATTTCAATTTTTTATCCACTTATTAATCAAACTTCCAGTAATAAAAATCCACCGGATTGATATTTATAACTTTTAGTTTTACAAAATATATGGTTCAAAACACTAACATTGGCCTACAGTAATTGAGTAGACTTGGTTCTGAGTGGATTGCAGTTTAGTTTACTGATGAGTTAATCATGTACACAGTCATTCAAGTTTTAGTTAGCTTGACCAATGAGGATAGTAATTTTACTAGAATTTAATTTGACCCTGTTATTTTTCCCTATATATGTGGGTTTCAAATGCTAGGGGCCATCAAAGATGCTCTCCATATATTAGGTATTGTGATTTTCTGCCATTATACCCAGGGCCGGATTTAAGAGCATGCCGCCTATAGGCTAAAGGTTTATTTGTCAGCCCGCAGTTATTTGTGCACGGCTGTGAACTTGAATTTCGTCCCATAAAAGCAATGTAAACACATGCATTTTCTTGAGACGCCTAACACCTACAGTTTTCATCATATTTTTATGAAATAAACTTTGTTTTAAAGTGCATTACCAGAAATGTTTCAATAATTCTCGCTGAGCCGAATTTCCATTTTCCTATTAATAATATCGTGCCATACATTCAAACATTGAAGAATCTTTGTACTAATTTTGTTTAAATTTTACGAGTAAAATAATAAAATTTTCAGAAAATCGGTCAGTGAGTCACTGCAGTACATTGTTATCTTTAAAATAAAACCTATTTTGATAAGATCAAATCAAAATAGTAGGCGGATCAGATCATGAAAACTCTTGTTTTTACGTTATTCTTATGGGACAAAACAAAATGGCCTATTGTACTGTGCATACTTAAAGGTCCGCTTCTGCTGCGCAAGCACGCTTTAATGAAAGAATTTACGGCGTATACTTTTACCTTTCAAAATAATTTTTACATTAATAAACATGATATATTTGCAAACTAGAGGAGTTTTCAAACACTGTAGGAAATCCTTTCTCAAATGCCATGCTTGACAAACAATGGAGATGTATCCCTGACATTAAGGGTCCATGTCATGCAGTTGCGACATTTAGTCTCCAATAATCCAAAAATACCGTCGACACTATAAAAGTTAAAAGTATTTACATTTGTATTAAAGCTAAGAAGCTTACCACACGCTGTAGAGTGTTTTTTTCAAATTATGGGATCAAGGGAAATTTGACAGTTTTAAAGTTTATTTGTCGCTATTGACAATTTATGAAATCGGGTTTATACAGTGTTGGAAAATTCTTATAGTTTCCAAATATTTCATGTTTATTAATGTTAAATAATTTTGAAAGGTGAAAACGGGTCACCGTAAACTCTTGCAGGTTGTTTATTTGACAGTTAGGCCGATCAGTTGAATGAAGGCCGCTTGTAACGGCGCTGGTGCTGTGTTTTCCTTGGGCGGATTTAGCCTTTATCTGAGATGACCACTGAGGGGGACTCTAAGGCTTATTTTTGACCAGTTCATGGCTCATGGGCATAGATAGCGTGGTCAGGGCAAAAATCAGCCGTGAAGGTACTTAGACATTATTCTCACCGCTGCTTCCAAAAGAAAAGGATAACGTTATTTTCCAAGTAACGTAATGTAGGTGAGATTTAGCGTTTTTATTTTATTCAGTTAGGAAAAATTAAATACGCTGAATTTACTGTATTTACTATATAGTTCGAACATGTCGCTAGCTCACCGCTGGGTAGTGCTGCTAATTTAACCACTTGCGCTTTAGGCAGTGTGTTCAATTTTCAAACTAATCTTGTACTGCATTAAAATGGTTAGGTGACTATCCGCTAAGAATTACTACTATGTCATGTATTTGAAAGTAGGTTAAAAGTCTTACTTATTTTACTCAAAAGAATTTATTTTATAAGTTTTAAAATTCTTTTACTGTCACCTGAAAATTTATTTAGGCTGCAGCCTTTTTAGCCTATTTAGAAATAATGGCCCTGATTATACCCCCTCCCCAATATCCCATGGCATGGCACTAAGCCAAAACCTACATTTCCTCTACATAATGTAAAGCAAAATGGTTTTACTTTAATTGGTGTGTGAAATATCAAATTCATCCGCCTTTTTTATGTTCTGAATTGTCACACAAAGATTTTGAACCCTCCTTCCCTTCAAAACGCCCAGTAATGTTAGGCTAGAACTCCCCTATTTATTGACCTATACTTACTTACTTACTTACTTGAATACTTGAAGTCTACGTCGTTGACCAATTAATTGGATAGACTGTGTCAATATGGTTAAATAAATAATTTTAAATAATTGTATGTACACATTACAAAATACAAAGAAAAGATGGTGGATGGCGATTACTGCTAAACAATGGCTCCTCCTCCAACTCCAGTAGTGAGTATAGGGGTCTACTCCTCAAACAGTCCCTCAAGCACCCTCCAAAGCTCTTGTCAAGTTCACAAGCACTCTGGTTGGCAACAAATTAAATTGATTAGTTGATCATGAACGCTGATAGTTAAGAGTCTCACGACATAGTGGCAGATCCAGTTGTTGAGCTCCCCGGGTCCGGTGGCTGTGGAGATCACTCCTCCTCTCAAAGTCTCCTAGGGTGCTCTTGACTTGAACCAAGGAGCAGAAGATGTATTGGTTGACAACCGCCACTCCTAGGTTACCAAACAGAGGCCTACAGTGATATCTGTAACCGAGTTGGTAATAACCCAGAGCAGTGAGTGCTGCACGCCACCAGAGTGGCCCCAGACAACTATTCCATATGAGATGACGCTTTGGAAGAGAGCATGGTAGACCGTCACCAGAAACGATTGACTTAAAAGAGGTCTTAACTTCCTCAATAAATGAATGACCCTGGAGAGTCTAGCACCTACCTGATCTGTGTGATGTTTCCAACTTAACTTTGGGTCGAGCCAGTACCCCAGCAACTTCACGGCACTGTCACTCTCTTCTACAGGTTTCAGAGTGCAGAGCAGAGTTTGGGTCTTATCCTCATTCACTTTTGGTTGATGGCAAACCACTGTTTGGCTTGTTCGAACAACACAGCAGAGTCAAGTTGAAGTTGGTGCAAATCAGCACATCTGGACAAGAGCGTTGTGTCATCTGCAAATAACAGCGTGCTTCCATTCAGTGACAAGTCATTGCTCATTATAGAAAAAAGAATAGGCCCAGCACAGACCCTGGGGAACACCCATACTGACATCACGCCTTTGAGAGGAGGCAGTAACAATCCTCCCTCTCAGCATACTGATATCCACTTACATGTGATGTCATCAATACCATGCCTTATAGCAGAGTTCTCGATGACAGATGTTCGAGTGTTACAAAGGCTCCCTCAATGTCAAGGAAAGCTGCCAGTGCGATCTCCTTGTCATGAAGAGTTCTCGATTCTACATACCAGGTGATGCAGCGCTGAGTCGCACGATCTTCCAGTAATGTAGGCATGCTGATTGGCATGGAGAGGATACCTGACCAGAGCCGTGTTTCACACATGTCTCAGCACGATCTTCTCTAGAGTCTTGAGTAGGAAGGACATAAGACTGATCGGGCGAAAGGATTTCGGTTCCGAATAACTTACCCTGCCTACCTTCGGTATGAAGACAACCCGAGTGAGTCTCCACGAAAGTGGTATGTGACTGAGAGCTAAACTCGCTCTGAACAACCTGCAGAGAATGGGGAGAATGCACTCCATAGCCATCTGCAGATGAACCGGTCTGATCTCCTCTCCTCCTGGTGACTTGAACGGACTAAAGGTCTTTAGGGCCCACCTTACTCTGCCATAGGTGGCAATGCGACTGGCGCTAACCCAGTCACATCTAGCTCATCCTAGATCACTTACTTTTTTATGTCATAATTTCGTTGAACTAAAAAAGGTTTTAACATTTTTTACTTTATAAATTCACAATAGTTAGGAATATACTTGATGTGCATATTGTTGAAAAGCCCGTTTTCTCCTGAAGAGAAATATATAAGTATGTAAGTACGAAAAATTCTGGTTACGTCGCCGTGAGCGAGTATTTAGCGCGCTGTAAAAGTTGAGTCGGACGAGAATTCTGGAGGTCTGCAGTGACGTCACAATCTTCCCCAAAAACTGGAACACGGAGTCTTATGAGAGTGGGCAAACCTCCTATATACTATCCTTGGGCTGGCAGCATGTTGTAGATTCTCACAGCCCTCATAGGATAGCTATTAATTTTTAGTGTTTTTGTTAGCCTACAGCGAGGAACATTTTCTGTGCACTGGCGAGTCTGGTGGGTATGAACGCTGCTTCTCAATTGAAACTTACCAATGTCATTATTTATTGACAGTAACATATTAAGACAGTACTGGCTATAAACCGTTAGTATACCTATCTCAGAAAACAGCGGCCTACAATGGTCCCTTGATCCAGCCCCCATGAACAGCCTAACCGCCTTCTTCTGGATAATCAGAATCCTCTTGCAGCCAGTAGCATGACCCCACCAGATACTGTAATACCATAATTTATATGGCTGTGCATCAAGGCGTAGTAGACGGTAACTAGAAACTGAGAAGTGATGGTATGTTTTAGCTTTCGCAGCAGGTGTAGTACTCTTGATATTTTTGAGCATATGTGATTTGTATGATTCTTCCAATTTAGTTCAGAATCCAACCAGAAACCCAGAAGTTTCACTACCACCTCCTGCCCACTGATATCACCCGTCCTACTCAGAGTGCAGAGCAACCGCTGAGTTTTCCCCTCGTTCATTTGCAATCTGTTGATTTGAAACCATTTTCTTGCCTGAAGAAAGAGATCCTCTGCTATTGAGACGGCTGTCGTTGCATCACTGCCCCTGGCGATGAGTGTGGTATCATCGGCAAACAATAATGACCTGCCATCCAACTGCAGGTCATTTACCAGCACCAGAAACAGTAGAGGCCCGAGCATTAATCCCTGAGGAACGCCATGTTCAAGTCGGAGGGTCGATGATGTTGCCCCACCAAGAGAGACCACCTGTCTTCTATTTTCCAAGTAGGAAGAGATAGTTTTAATAACTGTATCTTCAAGTCCATAATTTTTAAGTTTATTGATAAGGATTTTGTGTGACACACAATCAAACGCCTTACTTAGATCTAGTAACGTAAGTGCGATTGACTCTCTAGATTCAAAGGTGTCGTAAATTTTTTCTACCAAGGGCCCGATAGCATCAGTTGCTGTTGACCGGCCCTTTCTGAAGCCGAACTGCATCGGCATGAAAAGAAGGTTTTCTTCAAAAAACTTTACAATTTGATTTTTCATAATTGTTTCAAACACTTTAGAAAGTACAGGGAGGACCGAGATTGGGCGGTAGTTTCCCAGTTGATTTGGGTCGCCTTTCTTAAAAATGGGCACCGTCTTTGCTGTTTTTAAGACATCAGGAAACACACCATTTGCCAAACATAAATTTAACAAGGTAGTTAACGGCAGTAGAATAGCTGGTATTATTTTTTTTAGGAGTGCACAGGACATGCCGTAGACATCACTGCTATCTGAAGCTTTTAGAGACCTTACAATCTTATCAACTTGCCCAGTGTTGACAGGTTCCCAAGTTCGCATTTTAGGTGAACCCTCCGTCAGATTTACCCCATCTGCAGGGTTCAAGTTACTATCAGGTATAGACTCAACAATAGTGTTTACTGAGGTTACAAAGAAGACGTTAAATTCATCAGAGCTAACAAACACGGGAGCCGAGCTCCTTTTTGTTCTATGTGTGTTTACAATCTGCCAAGCGGTCCTACACGGGTTTTGGCCTGTTGGATTACTTTAACACTATGCGCCTTTTTGCCCTCTTTATCTCAGAGTTGTATTTCCTCTTACTCCGGAGATATAAGGAGTAATATTTGTCTCTTGTCACCAAATCGGGAGCAAGTTTAACATGATCATGAATCAAGACTACAAAAGATTTAATTTTCTTCAGCTCCTCCGTGTACCAGGACTTATCAACGGTAGGCTTACTAGAGGTTTTAAATGTATGTCAAGATTTACTTTTTGATTTAATTTGCTGGAGGAAAAAGTATCAAACCAGTATATATTTATTGTAACTAATTTCGATGTGCACATAACATTATTTTTTATACGTTGAGAGCCACGCGTAAAATGTTATCTTTGGAATTACACCCCGTGTTCTTCTATTTTGTTGTGATTTTTACTATTAGGAAGTTAGGTTATGTTTGAGTTTTAGATTCAGAATTTATTATTTGCCTAACTTGTCGTTTAAAAGGATCTATTCAAAGATTATTATAATTTTAGTTTAGTTAACTATAACAGTGAGTATTATTATAATTTTAGTTTAGTTAACTATAACAGTGAGTAAATTAAGCAAATTCTTCCAAATGAATTCATATTTTATAATCTGCATTTCGCCTTAGGTAGTTCCTTTAAAACAGGGGCCTAGCCCAGCCTCTTAGGGCTACGATTAGCCCAGCTTATAGGCTAGTGTCGTAAACTTAATTAGTAGAAAATTGTCCATTTCAAAGTAGTAAAAACTATCACTACCCTTGTGCACAGGATCAACTCTGACCCTAGTGCTGGATAATGGGTACCAGACTACCAGAAAGCCTACTTGAGATAACCTCAATAAGATCTCAGTATAGATAACATGATAGATAACAAAGGTTGTTAAAACCTCAGAAAGTGTACCTGTATTATTTCAATTTTTTCTCCACTTATTAATCAAACTTCCAGTAATAAAAAATCCACCGGATTGATATTTATAACTTTTAGTTTTACAAAATATATGGTTCAAAACACTTACATTGGCCTACAGTAATTGAGTAGACTTGGTTCTGAGTGGATTGCAGTTTAGTTTACTGATGAGTTAATCATGTACACAGTCATTCAAGCTTTAGTTAGCTTGACCAATGAGGATAGTAATTTTACTAGAATTTAATTTGACCCTGTTATTTTTCCCAATATATGTGGGTTTCAAATGCTAGGGGTCATCAAAGATGCTCTCCATATATTAGGTGTTGTGATTTTCTGCCATTATACCCCTCCCCATATCCCATGGCATGGCACTAAGCCAAAACCTACATTTTCTACATAATGTAAAGCAAAATGGTTTTACTTTAATTGGTGTGTGAAATATCAAATTCATCCGCCTTTTTTATGTTCTGAATTGTCACACAAAGATTTTGAGCCCTCCTTCCCTTCATAACCTTCAGTAATGTTAGGCTAGAACTCATTATTTTGCAACAGTTTTAATATTTTCGCTAGTCTTATAGTTCACCTAAAGTATGAGTTAAACACTTGCTTTTAGTTATATGTTGCAAATTAAAGCGACTGTTAGCTCGATCCCCCCTTCACATCCGCAATGAAGAAGCGAGGCCACAGTGTTAGATACCCCCATTCACGACGCCGAAGGAAGTGAGGCCACCGGGTGTTAGATACCCCCATTCACGCCAAGGAAGCGAGGCCACGGTGTGATAGATACCCCCATTCACGCCAAGCCGCCAAGAGCGAGGCCACAGCTTGTTTGAAACACCCTTCACCACAAACGCCGAGTTTAACCGAGGCCACTACATCCGAAATGGCTCACACTAGGTCTAGTCAAGGCCTCTGTTTAGTAGCCGCGAGGCGCGCAGTGTGTACTATGCAGTCTTCCACAGTCATCTTAGTTATGGTCTCCACTGTGGGGACATTCATCTAAAACTGTGCAAGTCTTGATCCAACAAAAAGCCGGTGAGGGTTATCACATCTAGCGGTTGGCTGGACCACTGTAGGCCTCTTTTCAAGAAGCTCGGCATACTGACTGTCCACAGTCAGTACATTTTGACTGTGCTGTCTACATTAAGACCAACATTTTGAAGTTTGAAGGAAGAGAGGAGGTGCACAGCTATGATACCAGGAGACGGAGAGATCAACACCCCATTCTGTCGCCTCAGCAAGACCAGAGACAGTTTCCTGTCCTCGCCATAAAAATCTTTAATAAACTACCAGCTACAATAAAAGAATTGGACGACAAGCAGTTCCATACGATCCTCAAGAAATGGTTGAAGGATAGGGCGTACTACTCTGTCACCGAAGTTCCTTAATGATGATGTTGAGGGACTTGTCTAGATCGCCGCCAGATCCAAAATTTTTTTAAATGTTGACAATCTTTTTTAACAAAGAGTATAATTATAGTATAGTTTTATATTTTATGACACAACCTATCCCTAGGGTCTCGGCTAAGAAGAAAGGTATAAGGTATTGATTGGCTTCTCTACTTAAGTTAGTAAAGCATAAAGTGTGTTTGTGTTGAAGATGGAGACAACTGAGATATCGGGAGCCAGTTTGCTGACAGTGGATTCACACACACAGTCACTCTGCGTAAGTAGTTTGTCTCTGCTTCTTCTATGCAATTCCTCAATACAGCAAATTGTGGTTTCTCGTTGTGTTTATGTCATACAATGATGATACAATTTATGTTTTTTGAACTATCCAAGATGTCAACTATAAAAACAGACATTGCCTCTACAGAATTGTTTACATTTGTATACTTGGATAAGAGAATTGGAGGTTAGGTTAAACTTTATATGTGGAATGAGTTAGATAACCAGTACCTGGGAATGGGTTTGGAATACCGTGGATAAGTAGAGGATTATGTTTACTGGGAAACTTTTCAACTGATTGAAGTGTTTAAAACCTTTATTTGAAGATATGAACCTAGTATGGTAAACAAGCTCAATAGGGCTCCATTCGAGGGAGGGAATTTAACTGGGAGAAATTAGCGAACTATCATGCATGTACTCTCATGTTTTTAGTAGGTAATATACTAAAATAGGATAGGTGTTTCACAGGAAGCAAGTAGTTTCACACATTGATTGTTTTAAACAAAAACATAACTTTTCCTTGCCAAATAAAATATATTTTATGGTTTTTAATATTGTTGTTCTTATGGAAGTTTTAAATTATTTAATAAACAATAATTTGAGGAAAGAACAGTTTTAGAGTTTATATGCAGCAGCCTCAATAGCTTTATGTTTCTAGTGAAAAAGATTCTTTTTAGTTTTATTTAGCATCTTCCAAGCCTTGACCAAAGTGGGGTTAAAGTGATTTTAAATAGTTTCTTCTGCATATTGTGATTTCTTGACAACCTGAGATTTGACTGAACCTTCTTCTAGCAGTGTTTACACTTGATGTGTATCAGTATACCATGAGTAAGCAAGTGGTGTAGCCTACTGTTTCTGATCCTGTATTCTCCAGTAGTCTATTGTATAATAACTAACACATGTTGTAATGTATTTTCCCAGGAAATTAAAACTGAAATTAAACTTGAACCTCCAGAACAGTTTGAGCAAGAAGAATATAAATACTTTATAGGAGAAGTAAGTTCAAATGTGATGATTTATACTATAACTAGCGCTTCGCCTCTGGGCTTTGTTAAGATAGCTGTGTGTATATTTTAAAAAATTGCAAATTTAAAGTAAAAAATATTTTCTATATATCAGGCTTAGAAAAACAATTAAGTTTGCCTGTTAGCTCATCACCTTTTCCTTCTTAAGATGATGGCTATCCAGTCCTGCCAAGGGGAGGCTGGCAAACAAAGAGACCATATAATAATATTTACATACTGTATTTACAATGTTATAAACTATACTGAACTTACACATATTTAAAAAATAACGTGGGCATGTCGTTCGTATGAAATTTAGCCTATTTTAACACCTCTCTGTAGATAAGCCTCATTTCCTTCCTCAGGCTGCCCGGCACTTTGCAAGGCCATTTTGCCGGTATTGATGGCAAGCTGAGCCTCCCATTAATCTGGTGTCTCAAAGACTCTTTGTGAGGCTTGCCTCATTCTGTCATTTTCCAATTGATCCTGGTGTACATCAGGAGCCGCATTAGTTCTTTGTGAGGCGTGCTTGATTCTATTAGCTAACAGCCTAGCTTCACGTTCTTGAGAGGATTTTGTAGCTTGTTTTTTTTTTTGGCATGACGAAAAGAAATTATAAAGTTCAAAACAAAAGTTAAAAATGTGTATTTACAAAGTTTAAAAATGAAAGATGGAATTAAAAAACGATTAGTCTACTAAAAAGAAGACTCAATAACAGACGAAGGTTAAAGAATCGGTACAGCTACAATGTGCTATGAGTGACCAAAAGGTAGGCCTGTAAAAAGAAAATAATGTTAAACAAAACTGACAACATAATACAGTTTAATTGAAATCAACGTCTACCATTACTTAGCCAGCGTTTAAATAACGCAAGAACCCAAACTTTGTAGGCCTGGCCAGTTTTGTGCAAACACCAAGCTGTTTAGTTGGTGTTTAGTCCGAAGATGGAAACATCGTTTTTGAAAGGCCTCACCCAGCAAATAAAAAATGTATTGGATTGTTTGTGTTTAAACTTAAATTTATTGTTATATTCCAATAAGAAGCTGTCTCCTGAGGATCATATTGTTCCCTTATTTTATTTGTATAACACAAAATGTAAAATGAATGGAGTATATGGGGTGCTAGGTATTATGTGGCATTGAAAACTGGACATTTCTCAAAAGCTTTTTTGGTTAATCTGTATGAACTTTGTTTTTGGCATTTAATTATGATGTTACGGTAACTTATGTACAAAGGATTCTGTCCCAACAACTGATTCTTTGATTAATTTTATTTTTATTTCATCTCTGAAATTTTCAATAATTTTGAAATGTTTGCAGATTTTCAAAACTGAGATTAAAGAGGAAACGCTACACATTTGGGACAGCGAAAAGATTGAGTATTCAATCGAAGAAGTGAGTTGCAATATTGAAAATTTTCTACGAAATTACTTAGTATATATCTGTGTTTTGAGATTGGTATTTTCTTGTTTAACTTTCTATTGTAAAACATATTGCCTTCCAACAATGGTCCATGAGTTACAAGAAATCTTCCAGGAATAAGCTGATAGACAAAACTTGTTTCTACAGTTTTGCAAATATAGCTAGCCTACAGCGCAGAACCTATAATCCAAACTGTGCAATGAGCATATCTATGTTTCCTTAGCCTAGCCCAGCCACAGTTTAAATATGTAGACACAAATTGATACCCTCGTGTTTCCTCCTTATAAAGTGTAAATATTCTGTAGTCCCCGACTTGACAAAAGTGACAACTAGTTGTGCTAAACTTGCAAGATTGCAAACTCAGCAATTGCTGTGATTAGGCTATTGGTAACCATGCAATCTACACAGACGAAATAGCCTACATATCTGAAGTATTTTTAAAGGGATAAGATTAATAATCTTATTTACTTACCTGATATTTAAGCTGTATGATTAAAGTATAACCTAGGTATTTTTTGAACCATAAGGGTTTTAAACTCCAAAGATCGCTTAGTGAATTTGATACTAATATTAACCATGTTGTTTCAACTTTTCTGTTGAAATGCAAAATGTGTATGAATTTGTTGGCTTTAACTCGGCAGAGTTGAAGCAGTCTGAATATACTACTGCCGGCAGAATACAGTGGAATTTGGTTATTACTGCATCGGCTGTAATGTCAACTCGGGTGTAACGTCAAATTTTAGACAGACCGGCCAAAATCAAACATACTATATGTTAAGAAAACTCTATTATATCGTCAACAAAATATTAGGTCGCTCGGCTATAGCATCAAAAATTTTGAGATTCTCAGTTTGCAAAAGTTGCACAAGTGTGTTTACAATATGTCCCGAGATTCACAGAAACTATGAGTAGGAACAACAAACAAACAAAATAAGTCACACCCCGGGTTAAGCTGTTGACCAAGTGCAACCCTTTTGTTTACGGCGACTCGGGGACGGCCGGGGCTGCCCAGCATACCTGTGTCTGACCCTTCCCACCCCAACCCTACACTCTACAAAGGTGAGTGACTGTGGTGACACAGTATTGATTTTTTTTGATACTTACGACAGATCATCAGTTACACTGCTTCCTACCTACAAGTGAACATCGTGCGTGTTGACAGTTATAAATTTGTGCAATGGCAAGTCGTGGAGTCAAAGGGAAGGCGCTCCCTAAAAGTGAAAAAGTGCGGGAATCAGAGCGGTAGAAGGTGGAAGAAAAATCGCTTTTTTCCCTGCCAACTGTACGAGTGTTCTTCAGCCCATGGACCAAGGCGTCATAAGAAGTTTGAAGTGTCACTACCCGAAGTTCCTATTGAAGAAAATTATTTTTAGCATGGACATAGCACAGCCCGTAAACATCATAATCTTGGATGCCATAAAATTCCTGGACAACGCCTGGAGGAGTGTCACACTGACTAGCATTTGTTTTTGTTATACTTGTATCATATTTCAATGTAATGTGTATTTAATGTACATGTAAATTTTAATTGTTTTGTATAAGGTAAAAATGGCATTTTTACTGTTCTAACTTCTAACACTCATATTTATCTCAGCTCTTTTATAACGTCACTCGGATATAACGTTAATATTCTCCTGGTTCCTTCAATGATGTTATAACCAAGTTTCACTGTATATACACTACCCTATACACACACACACACACTTGTAGATAAGTCAGTTGGCTGAACAACTGAAAACTGTCCCGTCTATAGATTCTTTGAATATTTTTATTTTTTCAATTACAACTCTGTAGATTTCAATTGGTTTGAAATGTTTGCAGATTTCCAAAACTGAGATTAAAGAGGAAAGGTTACAGCTTTGGGATGAAGAAGAAATAGAATACACCATCGAAGAAGTGAGTTTCAATCTTAGATCATTTCATCATAACTGAACAAGTTGTAACACAAATTATGTAATTAATAAAACATATTTAGAGGTGAAGTCTTTTAAACTGCTTCTTTGCTGTACAAGATGTATTTAGTGTTGACTTAACCGAGCTTTGTTTACATTTCAGGAGGAGGCAGATGATCCTCTTGCTCTTGATGCGATGGAAGAGATAGAAGAACCGGTAATTGCATCTATCCTTCACACTCTTAGTTGTATAAATTGATAATATTGTACTTTTTTCACAGGTTCCAAATAATAAGATGTCAGTCTTTGTTAACTTACTACCTATTTATTTACAGTCTTTTTTTATATTACACTAATATTAAACACAATTAATTATTCACTCAATGAACACCAATTATTACACTATGTTCAGTTCCTTATTACACTATTTGCACTTTACAGTCAATTCACACTGCGGCGTGAAGTCCGTTCACTCACGTGTCCTTGTAGCACTCTTAGGGAATCCAATGATGGGTGACGATTCCTCGAAGACCACTCACAGCTGATGTTCACAGCGGGCACAATAAAGATCACTTACTCCGAGAATTTACACTGACACTGTTCACGCACTAGGGATGTGACCCTGTATGTTCACACAGCACTTACACTTTCACGAGGGTACGCGGCCCCTATTACACAGGCTTGCTCTGAACTAAGGCCGGGGGCTCCTAAGGGGTTTATATATCCCCGTAGATAATTCTCGGAGCTTCTCCAAACGTCTAGAACATCACATGACTAAACTCTCAGCCAATCGGATTGATGATCTGGAACCTTTGATGTTTATAATGGCGCGTGCATTCAACTGTAACAAACATCGTATACCTGTCAGAGCGGCCAGCCTATTGTCTGGGGGTAGGCTCCGTTACAATATACATTTCCGATGCTCCCTGTAACTAATCCTAATATTCATATCCTGGAACAAACATCTTTTCTGAGGCTGCGATCTAATGCAATGGTAAAAACCTACTCACGTAAATTCCAACATAACTTAATTATGACTTAACTTAACTTGATTAACTATCTTTGACAAAAATGCAGCATATAGCAGTGATTTACCCAACTCATAGTGACATTTTTTTGGGACTGGTCTTGGACGAGAATCTTAGCTTTCACGACCATATCAAAGTCTACTAGAAAAAGCTCAGTTCAGGAATTTTTTGCATAATCTAAGAAACTTGGCAAAAATTGATGTTCTTGTAGCCGCCTATTACAGAATCATCCATCCCCATTTAGTGTATGCCGCACCTATTTATGACCAGAAAACAAGGTTCCTATCTAATCTAAGTTTTAAAGATGAGCTGTGAGAACTATTTTTTGCTGAGCAATCCTGTAGAAACCACTTCCAGGTAGCAAAGATACTTTAACAACTATTTATATTCTGAAACCCGTAACTTTCTTCAAACAAAATCCATCCCAATTCAACCAAAACTTCTTATAATCTCTGTAACACTAATGAATTAGCAATTCCAAAACACTCAACAACTTTTTCAAAAAATATTTGCTCTATACAGCTGTTTAATAGAAATAGAAGTGAGAAAAAAAAACCACTGCCAAATTCATAAGTAAATACCAATATCATTCGCGCTCGTTTTGCCAGCCAAGCAAGTCGGTTTCGTAGAACTTCTCTGCTCCTAAAACCCGCATGGTGGTAATGTGATCGTCCGTATATAACAATCTAACTTCACTCAACAGTAATCAATAGCAAATTTTTGCAATTAATAGATAACTCACAAAATAACACAATTAACTTCTTTTTCGCTAATACATAAAACCTAACCCAATTACTGGCCTTAACCAACAAGCGGGTTCAGCCATGGCTGACCCGAATTTAGCTAAAATGGATGTAGAAGAGACGGAAAAAGCAGTAAACTCTATAATAAATAAAAAAGAAATCCTAAATAGTAATCAAAATTAAGAAAAAAAAAGACCTATAGGAGAAGTGGATAAGGAAGAAGGAGAAAATTGTTACGTTCCCAAAAGATGGTAACCTTAAATGTGCTTCGGCTATGCGGCTCTAGTCGGAGAAGGGTAGGGTTAATTTGGGTTGGGGTGAATTTGAGGTAGGTGAGGTGTTCGCTTAGGTATAAAAAGTTTTGACCAGGGCGCCACTTTGTTTTTGCTTTGGCTGAACAAAGAAACCACGTTTGAGAAAAATACACAATATAATATCTAAGTCCCAAGTCACAAGTGTACAGAATATTTTACATCAGCTGGTTGAACCACAATACAAGATAAACACAATACCAACAAAACAATAACACAATACTCTTGCTGAAAAGTACACAAAAGCAATTAACACTAGGTTACAAAGGATAAAGATAATTAATATAAGATAATAAACAATAGAACTATTCTTATAAATGAATAGGTATAAACCTTGGGTTACTTTTTTTGTATTTTGTTGTTTTTACTTATTTTTTTGGTATTTTGATTTTATTTTTAATATCTCTGCTAGGAGAGCTCTAAATTGAGATCAAATATCTCTCTTTTTTTTTTTTATCAATGAATGGACAAAACAAATATACGGTACCGTAAATTTACTACTTTAGTTAAATTAATATTTACTTAATAATATGTTTTGTATTTACACAGATATATACATAATAACCATTGATTTTGAATGTATGTAATAACACAAATTACATTAAATTAAATAATACACTATACTGATGTTATTGAAGTTCCCAATCAAATTATTTTATTTTGATTTTATAAAGTCTTTAGTTGGCCTGCTCGTTGTCGAAGAAAATAATGTAACAGTCTGACCTTGATTAAGCGATCACAGGAGTCCTTACTATAGTAGTTTACACTCTGAGGAAAAATCACTGGAAACAGTCCATCGCCTATGTACAGGGCCTTGACGGTAGGGTACAATATCAAAGTGTCTACTACAGAAGATTCCAGTATATTAAAGCAGAGTTCCAGGTATTAAAGAAGCCTGAAATGTATAACCAGTTTTAGCCTTTTATAAAATAATTTTGCAAATACAAGTCTTGTTAATAATCAGAAGGATCTGTTATAATATAAGATGGCTATTGTACTTATTTTGTAAATTGTTGTACATTAAAAATGCGTTAACAGTCCACAGAAAACATTACATTAATACCAAAGCAGGTTGTGTAATAAATATTAAAAAAGAATATTTTTACCACTATTTGCCTTAAAAAGATTATATTGGCTTAATTTATTTATCACAAAAATATTATAAAATTATTGTTTGAATACTTTTTATAAGATAGAATATTGTTAATTTTATTAAAACTGATTTTTATCCTGAAAGTAAAAACATGTGGTTTGCATGCAAAATTGTGCATGAATTCAATGAAAATGCTGAAACATGAATCTTGGAAATCACATGGTAATTCTTAAAGCTAAATATAAATTAAAGTATTTTACTCACCCGAGGGCTTCTTTTGTTCAACAAAATATTTGACTGAATAAATGAAAATTAATAGCACACAATTTTAAAATAACTGTGCATCACTTTAATAAATATAATTTCCTTGCAACACTTTTAATTTGACTAGTGCTACAAACACATAAACAATTTAAATACAGACAAACAATTATTACAAACACAATATGATATTCACAAATAAACTTTGGATTCGATTTAAATTATAACCAGGCACTCTCTAAATCCCAATAAATGGTAAAGTGAACTTAAAATATGAGCTGCCTGACAAATCCAACTTTACAGTTGCCTGTCTAATCACAAAGTGTGCTCTCCAGCTGGTCGGATAACTGGTGACTAGGAGTAGGAGGACTGTATTGTCTGGACAGGATTGGAGATAAGGCCGGAACTGATAACAACCATTGAGGCTACTCAATCCACCTCAACCCTGTTATCTGAATGTCAATCGTTGTACACAAACAAACGTTACAAATCCCACCCTTCCTAAAAAACGAAGTTTTCTACAGTTGACCAACACTAATCTTCAGTTTCTGCGTCTCCCACATATGATTTCAAGTCTTCGATGTGCCACCTTCCGATCGGTCTGCCGTTCTCATCTTCCAAGTTGTAGATTAGAGGCGAGATCTTCTTCGATATTCGGTAAGGTCCGGTGAACTTAGGTGCGAACTTCTGGATGATATCCTTTTCTTTACTAGACTGAGTAAAGTTTCTTTTGAGAACGAAATCTCCCTCGTAGAATTGCAGGTTCCTCCTCCAAAGATTGTACTGCCGAGAACTCTTCACATGAGCCAGAGTAAGCCTCTCCTTCACCTTGCGATAAACTTCTTCCATGTTTTTCTGTTGCCGCTCCAATTGATGGTTGACATTTGCAGAGTTAGGATTTTCTTGTCGAGGTTGTGTTGGTGTTATCTCTCTTCCGAAGACTAAACTAGCAGGTGTATAACCAGTTACTTCACTCTTGGCTGTTTGAAGTGCGAAACAAAGTTTTGGTAAGCATTCATCCCACTTATTGTGGTGCTCTCCAACATAGGATCGAATCATTGTGACCAAAGTACTGTTCAGTCGGATTAGCCTGAGCGTGTCTTCTAGCATTGAAGAACATTTTTACTCCATACGAAGAACAAAGGTTACGTGTGTGTGCACCAACAAATTCAGGACCATTGTCCATGATCAAAGCACGAGGAGTTCCAAAAACCAGGAAGATTCTCTCTTCAAGATGTTGAGAAATCAGTTTCGATGAGAGTGACCTAAGTGGGATCATAACTGTATATTTTGAAAACAGGTCAGTCACCACAAATATGTATTTGAAACCGCAAGGAGTCCTAGGTAAGGGTCCAATTACATCAGCTGAGATAAGTTCAAAAATTGAAGTAGGTGTCCTAGGTTCACCCATTAGTCCTGCTGGTCTCTTTTGTTCAGGTTTAGAAGTCTGACAGGTATGACACTGCCTGACATACTTGGCAATATCTGCCTTCATTTTTGGCCAGTAGTAAAGTTGCGAAATACGATGATAAGTTTTAAAGAATCCTAAATGTCCAGCTTTCTGATCATCATGATTTTCCAGGTACACGTGTTGACGTAATTCTTTTGGTACAACTAACTTCCACTGGAAACGATCGTCTACCTCCACTTGTTTGGATTTAACTAACTTGAAAAGATTATCCCTTAATTTTCCAGGCTGGATAGTTTTCGGGATGAGTTACGATTTGTTCATACATCTTCTTGTACCACTTGTCCTTTGGGTCCTGTTGAACGTCGATGACAGCGAGGTCCACTTCTTCCTCTTGAGCTTCTTCCATTGCTGTTCGAGACAGTAAATCAGCCACTGCGTTGTCCTTTCCTTTCCGATGTTTCAAGTCGAAATCAAAGCTTGCAGTCGGACTGCCCAACGGGCTAATCGTCCCCGAGGATCTTTGAGATTGGCGAGCCATATCAGACTGTGGTGATCTGTGTAAACGGTGAATTTTGCTCCTTCAATATAACATCTGTAGTGTTCTATTCCCAAATGACCGCGAGACACTCTTTTTCTGTTGTACTGTAGTGTTTCTCCGCTTGATTTAGAGTTCGGCTTGCATAAGAAATAACATGTTCACCATCTTCATCTGCTTGAGTCAATACCGCACCAAGTCCCTCATTTGACGCATCGCAGTGAAGTTCAAACGGAAGCTCAAATTTTGGACATGAAAGTATGGGCGCTTCCACTAATAGCTTCTTTACATTTTGAAAGGCATCTTCTGCGTCGGCATTCCACTTGAAGTTCACGTTCTTGTGCAGAAGTTTTGTTAGAGGTGCTATTTTTGTAGCATAATCCGGGATGAACCGTCGGTACCAAGAAGTTGCTCCGATAAAACTACGTACTCCTTTCTTTGTAGTGGGTGAAGGGATATCAGAAATAGCTGATACTTTAGCAGGATCCACATAAAGACCTCGAAAGTCCACTCTGTATCCAAGATATTTGAGTTCTGCTCGGCAAAGTTGAGTTTTCTCCTTGTTGATAGTTAAACCAGCAGCAATGAGTCTTTCAAAAACTTCTTTGAGTACTCTGATATGATCGGAAAATGTTGAGGTGACTATAATGATGTCATCCAGGAAAACAAACACAGAAGGTTCAAGTGAAGGTCCTAAAATCTGATCGATTAACCTTTGCCAGGTCGCAGGAGCATTCGTTAGGCCAAATGACATTTTCTTGAAATGGTAGAGTCCGCGATTTGGTACAGTGAAGGCTGTCTTTTCTTGAGAGTCCTTCGCTATGGCAATTTGCCAATATGCAGATTTCAAATCGATACTACTGAGATATCGAGCATCACGAAGTTGATTTAGAATTTGATTCACATAAGGGATTGGGTATGCGTCTTTCTTAGTCACTGCATTTAATTTTCGATAGTCAACGCAAAATCGGAACGAGTTGTCTGGTTTACGTACTAAAACCACTGGAGAAGACCATGCGCTGTTACTAGGCTCAATAATGTCATGCTGAAGCATTTCATCTAATTCCTTGTCGATGTGCCGTTGAACGTTCGGTGAGACTGGATAGTATCTTTGTTTTACAGGTAAAGCATCACCTGTGTCTATTTTGTGTTCAACCAAATTGGTGCATCCATATTTTGATTTCATTTGAGGATAAAACAATCAAAGCTTGGAGTTGTTCTCTTCTTCTGGAGTTAAGTGTTCTCGAGAGTGCAAAGCACGAGGTTGTGACGAATTCTGACTGGTTTCCAATGTGGAAATTTGACATCTATTTTCGGGTTCACATAATTTTATTCTATCGGAGAAGTACCATCTTCCTCTTGCTAAGTCCATTAAAATTCCAAACATTCGCTGAAAATCCGCTCCTAGAATTAAATTAACTGTGGTGCCAGGTAAGTACAAAGCTTCAACAATAGCTGTTCTATTTTCCAGTTGGATAGGAAGATCAATAGATCCTTCAATGGAGCACTTAGATCCATCAGCAATAGTAGCTTGATTTATTTTTGTAGTGTTCATTTGCAGTCCTAACATTTCAAAAATTATTCTTGCTTTATCGCCAAACAAAGTTCGGTTTGCTCCTGAATCCAATAAACCACACATGTTGGTTCCACAAATCGAAACATTGAGGTAGGGTCTAGCATCTCCTTTACAAAATGTCAATAAAGATGTCACATTCACTCCTAAGGATGGTTGATCCGGGCTCATTATTTCGTTGATGGGGTCTCCGCGGAACGAGGGCCGGACTGTCGACGCTCCGCTAAAGAGTTTTCCGTCTCCTTTTCAATACGAGGGTTACACTTTGTGCATTTTGACTTCACAATGTTTTCCTTCCCACACCCAAAGCAAAAGATGGATCGAGGTTTCCTACAATCGGAAAACACGTGACCTTTTATTTTACAGTTCCAACATATGACAGAGCTTGAGGATCGTTTAGGGTTATTTCTTTTAAATTCATCGGGACGAGATTCCAAAGCTGAAACTTTGACATTGTCTCTTCTTGTTTTAGGCTTGTAGGCTAAATCAGGTTCCAAAAGATTCCTTGAAGGTTTCGTGTCAAATCGTAAAGCTCTAAGTCGGCCTTTTTCCAGGCGAAGTAGAATATTTTCCAACTCATCTACATTCCTATAGGTCTGCAATGAAAGTACTGACTGATATTCAGGAAGAATATTTTCCTCTATTATTTCCAACATATCTTCCTCGTGTTTAGGTTTAGTGAGGCGACTGAATAGACTTCGCATTTTGGCTATGTACACTGTCACTGTCTCTTCGGATCCTTGTTTCCGACTTTCAATTTCACGCACAAGTCTCCTATCATAATCTGGGTCTTGGAAAGCATTTCTCAGTTTAACCTCTAATTCTTGCCAATTGCTGATGCGCCCTCTACAGGACCTATAAACCACAAGAGCCGATCCAGAAAATAAATCTCCAGCTGCCAAAAAAATTTCTCGGAAGGACATGTTGTTTGCTACACGCCTATCCTCGACATCAGCAAGAAATGAACCCACACTTGTGTTGTCATCGCCTGAGAATTTTAAGTTCCAATGCCTAACAGGAGTAACTTTTGATTTTGAAAATATTCTGTGACTGCGTTGATTGTCGCTGTACTCAGAGGTTGACGGTTGATTCGGTTGAAGACGATGATGACCTGTGACGACGTCCTTTCTTCGATGATGACTCTTCCTCTTCTTCTTATTCCTTGACTTCTTTTTTCATACTTTCCCTTGTCTTCTTCACTTAGACAATTACTATCAGAAGATTCAAGATCATTTTTCGATGTCAAAACATTATCTTTTATTTTCTTCAAAGACTCCCCATTTTTATTTCCACCGCCAGCATAACTTAATTTTTCATCATCATTACTACTAGAATGTACACCAGTGTGAAGTGATTGACGCAAAAGTTTTTCAAACTGCGCAACCATATGTTCCACTTTCCCAGTCATTTCCAATTTTTCTGCCTCACAGTCTTTACTTAACCTTCCCACTCTAAGTTTAGTGTGGGTTAAACTAGCTTCCAATTTTTTCTGCAGTTTTTTCACGTCTGTAGTCGGTGATGGTAAAGCCAAAAGTCCAAGTAACCTTTCGATTTCTCTCAATTTTAAATGACAAATACGAGCATCATCAAAATCACCCTCTAATAAAGAACTTTCAGAAATTCCAGCACGCTCTTTATTCAAAAACTTTCGCAAATCGCTCCGCATATCTTCCATTCTTCTTGATTCTAAATCAGTTAGTCCCCTAACACGAAGTTCATGTTCTAATTCAGGACGATCCAGGTAGTTAACGTGAGTAGAGTGCAGCATGATGGACAAAAACAACAAAACGACACAAAAGCAGACGTCGGCTGAAGTAACATACAGTAGGCTAACACAAAAATGTCAAAGTCAATAAACTCACAAAAAGTTCCCAAAATCTCCTAAGAATCACCAAAATTTTGCAGAATCACACCAACCCATGGCCTAACACGCGCCATTTTCTATTGTTACGTTCCCAAAAGATGGTAACCTTAAATGTGCTTCGGCTATGCGGCTCTAGTCGGAGAAGGGTAGGGTTAATTTGGGTTGGGGTGAATTTAAGGTAGGTGAGGTGTTCGCTTAGGTATAAAAAGTTTTGACCAGGGCGCCACTTTGTTTTTGCGTTGGTTGAACAAAGAAACCACGTTTGAGAAAAATACACAATATAATATCTAAGTCCCAAGTCACAAGTGTACAGAATATTTTACATCAGCTGGTTGAACCACAATACAAGATAAACACAATACCAACAAAACAATAACACAATACTCTTGCTGAAAAGTACACAAAAGCAATAATTAACACTAGGTTACAAAGGATAAAGATAATTAATATATAAACAATAGAACTATTCTTATAAATGAATAGGTATAAACCTTTGTTACTTTTTGTATTTTGTTGTTTTACTTATTTTTTGGTATTTTGATTTTATTTTTAATATCTCTGCTAGGAGAGCTCTAAATTGAGATCAAATTCTCTCTTTTTTTTTATCAATGAATGGACAAACAAATATACGGCCGTAAATTTAATACTTTAGTTAAATATTTACTTAATAATATGTTTTGTATTTACACAGATATATACACAATAACACAAATTACATTAAATTAAATAATACACTATACTGATGTTATTGAAGTTCCAATCAAATTATTTTATTTTGATTTTATAAAGTCTTTAGTTGGCCTGCTCGTTGTCGAAGAAAATAATGTAACAGTCTGACCTTGATTAAGCGATCACAGGAGTCCTTACTAGTAGTTTACACTCTGAGGAAAAATCACTGGAAACAGTCCATCGCCTATGTACAGGGCCTTGACGGTAGGGTACAATATCAAAGTGTCTACTACAGAAGATTCCAGTATATTAAAGCAGAGTTCCAGGTATTAAAGAAGCCTGAAATGTATAACCAGTTTTAGCCTTTTATAAAATAATTTTGCAAATACAAGTCTTGTTAATAATCAGAAGGATCTGTTATAATATAAGATGGCTATTACACTTATTTTGTAAATTGTTGTTCATTAAAAAATGCTTAAACAGTACCAAACAGTTGTGTTTATTGAATATACTATTTGCCTATATTCTTAATTTATTTATCACAAAAAATATTATAAAATTATTGTTTGAATACTTTTATAAGATAGAATATTGTTAATTTTATTAAAACTGATTTTTATCCTGAAAGTAAAACATGTGGTTTGCATGCAAAATTGTGCATGAATTCAATGAAAATGCTGAAACATGGAAATCACATGGTCATTCTTAAAGCTAAATATAAATTAAAGTATTTTACTCACCGAGGGCTTCTTTTGTTCAACAAAATATTTGACTGAATCAATGAAAATTAATAGCACACTATTTTAATAACTGTGCATCACTTTAATAAATATTAATTTCTTGTAACACTTTTAATTTGACTAGTGCTACAAACACATAAACAATTTAAATACAGACAAACAATTATTACAAACACAATATGATATTCACAAATAAACTTTGGATTCGATTTAAATTATAACCAGGCACTCTCTAAATCCCAATAAATGGTAAAGTGAACTTAAAATATGAGCTGCCTGACAAATCCAACTTTACAGTTGCCTGTCTAATCACAAAGTGTGCTCTCCAGCTGGTCGGATAACTGGTGACTAGGAGTAGGAGGACTGTATTGTCTGGACAGGATTGGAGATAAGGCGGAACTGATAACAACCATTGAGGCTACTCAATCCACCTCAACCCTGTTATCTGAATGTCAATCGTTGTACACAAAACAAAATGTTACAAACCTTAGACCGCCGACACACAAAACCTGAATTTTAATACAATAAAAGACACGGAGGAAACTCGCGGAGCTTCCTCTCAATTTAGGGTTAATAAATTGTTTACTTATTTTATTTATGGAGATTAGATTTCATTGTAACTTCTAAACCGTATTGTTTTTCTTGAATCTAAAATCAGTCACCGTAGCTAATTTGTGTTGTGTGGTCATGTGCGAATGCTGAAACGGTGGAAGACATGAAAGCCAAAGTAACAAGGAAAACAGCAGAGAAACTCAAGGTTCTGTGGACTCCCAACTTCGTCGCACTTTGCCTCAAGTTACGTTGATGATGGACAATGTTCCAGATGTGAAGGCGGCCAGAACGGAACTGCCTCTTTGGCACTGTCGCCACTGGTTGATATGGGTGATTAAATACAGTACAGTTCTATAATCCTGCCGCTCGCCACTGGACACGCCCAGTAATCTGGGCTGTGACCGCTGCCATTTAGCCATTTGTTTTCAAGTCTCTACTTGTCTGTAAGCGCAGACCGTGCCGCGTTTATTGCTGATCGGTGCTTCCATTCAATACAAGTCGTGAGATATCGCAAAACGTAAACATATTACTTTGACAATAATAATAAGTGTTGTAAAAGTTATTTTAAAAAAAGATTAGAAAGTAGTGATAAGTTACACGGCAAATCAAAATTCACAGACATCAGGAAGAATAGGAATGAAATTGAATCATTCTTAAGAGTAGTGAATCGGCCCTTTAATGTAAGACAGATTATTCCTGGCAAATTGAGTCTTTTTAGTGAACTCCACTAATCCGCATTTCCGCTAATCCACCGCTTCCGATCCCGATATAGGGCCGGATTAGTGAGATCGTACTGTACCACATTTCACTTTACATTTTCCAATTTTGTTTAAACTTGTCATATTTAAATCCAGTGTTGTTCTTGGAGGTTTTGTTTTAACATTCTGGTTTCCAAACACCTAATTTACTGTACTGTACTAAAGTAACATAGAACACACAGAGGTTTTCTGAATCTTTCAGATTAGGCCTACCACTTTTTATCAGATAAAATTTATTTTGTTTACCAGAATCTGACTGGTGGTGTGCATGGAGGACTTCATATCACTGATGTCACCAACGCATCAAGAACAATGTTAATGAACCTGCAAAAGTTGCAATGGGATCCATATCTATGCAGGTATTTCATAGCTTCCATCGTAAATTGAAATAAGAGATTAGGACATACATATACAGGGTTTTGCAACCCTCTTTAGCATATATGGTCAAGGTAAAGCAAAATAGTTTTGACAGAACTGAGAGTTTCCTCTCCTCTCTATCTGAATCAAAATTAAAATGGGCAAGTCCAAATGTTTTATAAAAACTATTTAAGTGACCCCTTATTAACGGCTACTGACAGTTCTGTTTGCAACTCAAGATAATTTGTTAGTTATTGACGTGTTTAATGTTAAAGTGTTAATCATCGGATGATATTCATTAGTTTGTCTTAACAATCTGCATTAATATATTCTACTTACTGGATTACTATCATCATTGCAGTGGTGTTTTATGCAATGGTTGGTCGCCTAATCAAACAATAATTATCATCTTTAAACAATCATATTTTTATAATAGAATTTAAAACCGTAAGCCTATGTAAACAACAAGTTTTTGGACAAGTGTTTTAATAGCAGTTTATTATCTTAAGGCTTGTTCCACAAGTTGAACAAGTGGAACAAGTCAAAGATGACACGCTAGCTGTCGAAGTGCGCTTGTCCAAATAAAATGTCTTTTTTTATTGGCCTCCTGTATTAAATTCTATTCATCAAGTGTTATCTCCAGAAGATCATCACATTTTTGTTTGTTGGTTTTTGGTGTCCCTCAAAACCTCCCAAAAATTCGGCTCATCAGAGATCTAATGGTTACTTAGCGGAAGGGCTGTTGTAAGGTGTTCCTCTCTGTAAGTGCTACAGCTTATCTATCTATTGTTGCTGCTACTTAGGTCAAACCTTGGCTGTAATGCCATGCCCATGCTCGAGACATTCTGATGCAATCAGCTGTTTCTATACAACCTTTGTTGAAGTACGGGTGTGTAGCACTTGGTTAGTTCCATGTCCCATTAGTATAAGCTTTTACTGCTTTGTTAGACTTATCCTTTAGCAGCAGTTATTCTAACTTCTCAAATCCATAATTAAAACAGTTAATTAACTAGTTAATAGCTGATTATGACCTTTCTTTATATTAAAAATAAAACATTTTTGGACGTGACGATTGTTTCTTTATTAAAACCCTCTTCAGATTACAAATGAATGATTTTTAACTAACAGTCTTTAACTACTCTACCTGTTTCCAGAACATCAAATCATTAACGAAGCTCTGGTGGGGATCAGCATCAATAATAACATCCACCACCACACCATTACCATTACCATATTACCACGTGTTTATCACCAGAGACTTAATGAACAGACATTCAGATGTTCAGTGTTTTTAATCCTGAGACCTGGCACTGCTGCGGATACAACCTGTGATCTCTAACGCAGGAACACATGAACCAGGTGGTGTAATAGGGCAGTTGGTTAGGCTCATTTTCCCAACAAATAAACTTGGGTAGGCAGATAAATTTAAACTATTTATTTTACACTAAAGGACCCGATAGACTTCATTCCGTCAAAAGATTTGTAATGTGACAGTGTTTTGTTCTGCATATATGTTTTATGTCTGTAAAATGGGGATATCAGCTGATACAAATAGCAATAAAGCTAAAATTGTTTACGCTTTAGTTAAAAACGTTTATATGGGAAAAGAAAAGTGCTGTTTTAAGGGGTTTCCGTAATTAATCAAAATTTTCTGTCAGAAAACCATCCTTGAACTCCATAAGGAACATTTTAAAAAATTTGGCCAAATTGTTTCAGGCATTGTTGAGTTATGCTTTACCAACACATTTGCTATTCACATTATAGACTAGCTGGATCCACAGACTTTGTCCTGTCAAAAGATTTGTTTTATGTCTGTAAATAGGGATATCAGCTGGCAACAAATAGCAATAAAGCTCAAATTGACTCATGTTTTAGTTAGAAAGCGTTTGTATGGGAAAAAGAAAAGGGCTGTTTTTTGGGGGTTTCCGTAAATTATTCAAATTTTTCTCACTAAAAACCATCCTTGAACTCCAATGAACATTAAAAAAATTTGGCTAAATTGTTTTAGAAGCATGTTGAGTTTTATGCTTTACCAACACATTTTATGATTCATTTTTATATTATACATATGCATTATTTATTTGATATATAAATAATTTATTTAACAATTAATTTTGACAGTTTGTTGGGATTAATGGTTAAGATAATGAGTAATGTTTGTAGTGCTTAGGGGACCAGCAAGCTGCGCTTGTGGGACAGATGTGTCTGAAACAAGGTCGCTTTAAGAACACTCCCACGGTACCGGCTGCTTCCTTCTACAACACCGAACTGTGGTCAGTCCTTCTTCTCTTCTCATGCAATAGTATACTTCAACTCTCACTATTAACAAAAGCTAAATGAACGTTTAGTAAGTTGGTTGTTTAGCCGCTTAAAAAAACTTACTTCCAAACCTGTTACT
The DNA here is from genome assembly GCA_018831715.1 of Matsumurasca onukii. Lineage (NCBI taxonomy): Eukaryota > Metazoa > Arthropoda > Insecta > Hemiptera > Cicadellidae > Matsumurasca > Matsumurasca onukii. Next base: position 24,497,275 of record CM032067.1, on the reverse strand, counting down.
GTCCTACTAGAAGCATAGTCGTCAAAATACTTACATTTGTCGTATACTGTCTTGTCCGAGTTATTGAAAAATATATAATTTAAAATTAATCAAACTGTCCAATAAATAGGTTTTAAAATCTAAAGCATGAAAAGCTTTAGTCAAAAATAAATCTACTTATTGGACAGTTTTATTAATTTTAAATTATAGTAGACATTCTATTATTTCAATAGTTTAGGAAACAACAAAAATAAAAACCCACCCTCGAATAATATCTGATAATGTGTAACGCAGATAGTGCAGTCGACGCACGGACTGTTGACGACAGTGGCGTACCAGCTGGGCAGTGGCTCGGCGGCTCACTACGCTCTGGAGGGTTCGGTCGCGGTGGTGGGTGCTGCCATCTCCTGGCTGCTGATAACTTGAACCTGGTCGAAAGTGTGACCGAGACAGCCGAGATGGCTAGGATAGCCTCCGAGCCCGGGCAAGTCACCTTTGTTCCCGCGTTCTCCGCCTGTAACGCACCCTACTGGCGCAACGATGCTCGCGGGTAGGTGGCAAAACAGTTTGTATGTTGGTTCAAACTTGGCAGAAATAAACATTGAGCAGAATTCCTAAACATGATTTTGAGGATTCTAGTATGGTAGTTTGTAAGGGATTTCGGCAAGTGGGGTAATTTTGCAAGATTTCTGGAAAAAGAATTTGTAATTTTTGTTTTTACACTGACCGCTAAATATCAGTTTTTAAGACACATTCGTATATAAAAATTGCCACTATCCAAAGAGTTAAAATTATGTTTGATTTTTTACGCTTTTTAAGGAGTAAATGCTTATGATTTACATTTTAATGTTTAAAATTAATATAGGCATACACAATCATTCCGTTAATCCAACTAATTGGGACCGGACCCAGTTTGAATTAGCGAAAGTTCGGACTAACCGGAAAGAACCCAAGTGACAAGGATTGCTTGGGAACGTTGTTCCTGGCTACGCCGACGCCAACCCTTGGTTTATTGTGCTGGCTCACTGTTCTCCTAATTAGGCAAGCACACCCCGTTTGCTTACAAAGCTCGAGTGATCGCATCTACCCAATTCAGATGGATGTAACTCCTGCCACTCACGAGACCCAGAGAGACCTCGTGGCCTCAGGGACTCAGATCCGGCAAGAACGCTAGGACTCTGGAGTACGCTCACATAACCTACAACTAGTATCTCCTGTGGAGACCCATTTTGGTAGGTGATTTCTGAAGTGTTTTGAAGATTGAAATCAACCTGTACACAAGTATGATATTGAGACTGGTGTTATGTGTATAGATTGATAGTTGGTGTATCAGAAGAGACTCATAAAGAGCACTTGGTGAAGGTCAGCCTAGAAGCTGTTTGTTTCCAAACATGTGACATTCTCCTACCATGACAAAGGACTGTGGGTATCCTCTGACTAAACTGCTTGTCGATGGTGGAATGACTGTCAACCATTACTAATGCAACTTCTCAAGCGGACCTTAGCGCATTCCTGTAGGTAGGTGCTTAGTTGACAAGTCATGTATATATATATATAATATTTATATATGATATGTATATAATTATATATTATGGGTTGAACGATACATTTGATTTATTTGAATCAGTTCTTCAGTTTTTTCCTGGTTTGTCAACTTTTCCTGATAAAATCAGTTGTCTTCCTGATTTTGTGGACAGATTAACTACCCAAATTGTCTGCTTTACAGTACTTATGTTTTACTGAGGGAGTAAAACAGTAAACAGCTCTTGATTGTACTACGGTAGTAAAACAGTAAATCATCACAAAAGTAAAGTTTAATTAGGAATAAATAAATTCTCAGAAATTATCAGAAGACCTGAATCAAAAGGAATAAACCAGCACCCTGTATTAGAGTTGTTAGAAATGGTCAATGTTATAAAGTTTGATGAAAGAAAGGCCACACCAACTGTAGGTAGGATAATGATACAGTTGTTTTTAATGATACTCAGTTATCTAGAATGTTCAGTATGTCAGCGCTGCCAAAACCTATAGGGTAGGTCCAGCAAGGTTCTTTCATATTCTGGTTTGATTGTCAAAGCACAATTTTATTTACTAATTTTTACTACAGTACTTCTATTCAAACAGTTGTACACTAGCCTGACAAATTACAATGAGTAATAAAACCGAGACTGAGATCCACAATTTGGAGGCAATGTATTAAAACTCTATTCAATTGCATGTGCAGTTCACCCTTGGATGTTCGAAGCGACGGCGCTGGGAGCAGCGATGGCGGCCGGTTCTGCCGAAGGAATCAACGTCTGGGACTTGAAGAACATGCAACCGGTGCCCAGTGATACTTACCTACCCGCTATCTCTCAAGATGGTGAATTAACTAGTTTCTAAAAATAGTGATTAGGTTCTAAAACTTGTGGAGAAGATATTGCCGGTGTGGTGGCTAGTAGTAGTAGTGCTTAAGATTGTGAATCCAAAGTTGGCAGGCTCGCGTCCCAACAGTCGGTAGTTAATTTCTTGCTAAGGTCACCAAAGCTGCATAAGCTTAGGGCAAGTTATCTGTTAAAAAATTAAATTTAAAGTTTTTAGTACATTTATTGTTGTCCCTTAAACATGTCCATGTTGCCTTTAAAAAAATAATTAAATATTTTCTCACAATAAATATTATTATTTTCTGCAATGCTGTGATTGTACTTTTAAAATGTAGCAATTTAACTCTTTGAGGTCTTATGTCGACTATAGGTCCACTTTCTTTGAACGCTTGATGTGCAGTATAGGAGACGGTTGAAACAGTCTCTGACCACTTACACTACGCTACACCAGTAGAGAAAAACCAAAACTACCACTCTCCCCTGACGGCAACTCAAGTGTGAGTTTGACCGCCCACCTACAAACAGCCTGGTTTAGTGGTTATAGTAACAGACAGTTGGCCCTTCATGGGCACCAATTGCACCCGTGCGCTCTTGGTACGGTGCAATGCTAGTGCATTGGATCATTCCAGTGCTGGGGCCCCAATGACCCGCTGAGGATCACTGAAGAGAAAATGGCTCATCAAATCCAGTTGAGGCGGAGAGTGGCACTTTTGAGCTTAGGAGAGGCGCTAAATCCCGCTTAGAGGAGTGGTTCAATAACTGGTAATGCACTTACCAGAGAGAGCGGTTTGAAATTTTGCTTACAGGGGACTGGGGAAACCTACACGGGAGACCTTTACAACATTTTAAAATAAAATAAGACCGCGAAAGGGTTAAAGATAAGTTACACTGATATTTAAACGCAAAAAGTAATAACTTTTCTTTCAGAGCTGAGACTTTAGGTACGCCCGGTGGAAGAAGGCTATTCATTACAGCCTTGGTTGGGACTTGGACGCTCACCTCAAATCTAGTCATAGGCGGAATAGCTCAAGTAAGTATTTAAAAATCATCTCAAAATAACATTTTTCTTTGAATTATATTGATTATGTTTTTCTTTTCTATAGATTCACAGTTGTTAATTTTGAGCAACTGTGTTTCAGAACAATTGTGCTCTGACACTGATGGGAAATGAAACTAGCGATTTATTTACATATTGGTCTCAAGCACATTTTAATATTTTAGTAACAAATGCATTTCTTGATAACCTGTTTGTTTTGGTTTCAGGACAAAGAGTGAACATCTCCTCATGATTCCAGGAAGTATGTTTCTACTGACATCGTTGGCTTGTTGCTACTCAGCAGGACTTTAGAAAGTTGATCTCTGTTGGTTAGGCACTTTGTAAATTATTTTAGTGTGTGATCTAAATGCATCACAGGAGATTAACTCTTAAAGAGTTAAGACTCTATCGCTACCGGTTTCCTAATAAATTTTAGATTTTAGCTTGAGGTTTATCAGGTTTGAAAGTGGTTGAAAATCGTAGTTGGCTTTAGGTTGGTAGTATTTGGGTGAATGCTGTTTAAAACTTTGTGATTTTAGCATAGTTCCATAAATATTAGAGCTAAAAGGGAGCAGAACTTTGGGGCCAGGACGGGAACGGAGGGGTTTTGTGAAAAATTTAGGATCTGGATCAAGAAAACCTGACAAACAGATATAATTTATAGAAACACTTGGTAACAAATAAATATTAACTAAATTGAGTGTCTCAGCTAAATAATGGTTTTGGTGAATTGTTATGTTATCATTGTATTCACATTCCAAACATCTGTGTGTATTTTCATTTCATTATTATTATTTTGTACCAGTATTTGTCCCGGAATTTTGGTGCAATGTGAGGGAAGTGAAGAATGGGGAACGATGTCAACCTTCCACAGTATCGAAAACCCGGGATGCCGCACAGCTCTCATAAATATTTAGTTTTAGAACAAAAATTTTAATAAAGTAGCATTTAAAATTAATAGTCAAATTTGTTTTACAAAGAATTAAGAGTTTTGTTTTGTTTTATGCAAAGGGTTTACACAATCATGCTTTGAGTAAGAACTATTCCCAACATAGTGTATATCCACTAATCAACAATTTAAATAAATATTTCCTCCAATTTGTCAAACAAGCTACTTAATTTACATGGTGCAATACCACTACTCAGGCGCTTTCAGCTCTTTGAAAGTCAAGCCACTAACTGCCATTGAAAGCTGTTTTATTTGTTTGATGCAAACATTCTATCCCTTTTCCTAGCCTTCACAGTATTATTAAATCAGTGGAGAAAGTTTTGTCTCTAATCTCACGGTTTTAGTATTAGAATATTCTCAGTAATTTATAGTAATGATTATTTACTTATAATTAAATCATCAGCCAGTAATTCAGTTTTTCTAGATAAAAATGTAGTTCATTTTATGAAATTTATTGTTTTTTTGAGGATTTAACCTTTATTCAGCTTTTAGTGAGAATGTTGTCCCGAGCATCAAATTTAATGGGATGTAAATAACACCAATAGTCATTTTAGGGGAGGTGTTTCCCACAAAAATGGGGTTTAGCTATAAAACTGTATGTATTTATGATCCGATTTTGAATAAACCTAACATGTACACCAAAAATCAACAAAATCCAATCAGCCAGACCAAGATGGTTACGGAAAATAGTTGTTTTGTACACTTGAAATCCAAATTGCAGGCATAGTTTGGAGTGCAGTATGACAAAAATTATATATTCACTGTAATCATCCAAATCAAACAAAATTGATTCCATACATTGTTACTATTGTATTGTTTTTAAATATTGTGTTCTTACTTTATTGTAATTGTCTGTGCATCAATTTTTTACTTAAGTCTAGTTGTTGTGTTTTTTTTTCAATGTCTTCAATATTGTAAAGATATATTTTTATCTTTGTCTATTTAACCTAGTTTACTGTGACAAACAAATATTTTAGTGCTCATTCCTAATATCCTTATAACATTTTTCATCATTAAGTGAGCAAGAAGTTCACAAAACCTAAATTTCTTTATCATCAACAGAAAAATTCAAACAGAAAATTTTACAATACTACAATTTTATTAGGGTAGCTTTGGTTAGGATTTAGATTTTAAACAAAATACAATAGCCCAATTTGTCAATATTTTATCACCCCACTAGCACAATTTGAGTGCTTTTCAGTACAATTATTTTGTAGTCCTTTACCTAAGTTTGACTTGATTAATGTTCAACGAGTTTGTGCAATTTTTTAGTAAAAGCCCTGCACACCCATACAGGAATCATTTTAATTCTCTGAGAACTGCTTGAGTACCTGCCAGGCAACGTGCACATTGGCGGGATATGGACCTTACAATATATAGTGACCTTAAGAAACTGCAATATTACAGTACAATTCCAATTTAAGTCAAAAGTATAATCTTTGTTAATTTGAAGTTATAAATGTATGTTTGTACCCTCCCTAAAAAGTGCTTATACAGTCTATTTTATTTAGTTTTATTGCTATATACTTGTTTAATATGTTCAATACCTTGTGACTACTGACTCGATAAGGTGTAGTGATGGCAGGCTTTGTGTCTAGTGGTTGGCACTGGATTGGGAAGCATTAGTTTTCGCTCGTCAGCCACGCTTCATCGCGGAAAGATCATACTGTGAAGAAAACCTTAATTATTGAACTGGTACCCTGGTGTGTGTGGGTTTAAGACTGCTGTTATTATTTATGTCAATAAATTGTTACCTGTTTTGTTTTGTATCTGAGTTTTTTTATTCCTCAACTCAGAAAATTTGACACCTCTTGTGATAAAGTTTCAAACAAGAACTTGATTTCACCAAGCCATCAGCAAAATATTGTTGTCACAAAATTGCTTTTAATGTGTAAAGAACTAAATGGATTATTGAATACTGTGGTCACCTTGAAAAGAAAATTCATGGGTTTCACGGTCTCAATGTTGAAAAACTTGAAAGTCGTAGGCAACTCCCACCACTTGATTTTTTTACACTCACGATTCTCCGACACTGTTTCACACCAGTTTCCAACAGCGTTTTATTCTCCCAATACCGACACATTTCACTCCCACAAACGCTTCGAAAGGCATCCATCTTGTATCAATGTGTTTGATCATACATTAAAACTGAAAACGCTGTAGTTTGGTACACTAGGACTGTCGACTGTTTCCAAGTAGGGTACACGCAAAAAACAGTGCACTAGATAACAAATACATTTTGCCCGAAGACAAAAGGAAACATGCCAACAGCTAAAAGTGTCATATATGAATCGTGATAAGTGGCTGTTTGTGACGTAAAAATTTAATTACTGCAGCGACAGCAGTGCCCTTATACTGAACACGGGCCGCTTTGATCTGAAGAATGCACTTTTACCTCCACTGATCGGGTGACCAGCTCTGCTGGATGGATAGCGCAATTAATTTAAAATCGATATACACTATTTACAAGATAGCAAGCCTAGAACTTTTCTACAAGGATTCTACCAGCGAAAAATGGTCTGGTAACCAAGTCTTCAGGCTGCCCTGAACTCCCGCGGGTGACCAAGTCTTCAGGCTGCTCCTGAACCTCAAGACGAAGTTCTTCAGCGGTAAGTTATTATATATACATTTGCAGAGCGATGTGGGTAGCAGTCCCTTTTTTACTAAGCTTCGCAGCGGTAGGTCCAGATGATCATTTCTACTGGTGTTGTAGGAGTGATGGTCATTCCTTGTTGCAAAATTGCCAAGGTTCACCCTTCAAAATTGATAGGCTGGAAAGGATGTACTGACTAAATAGAGTCAATACACCCAGCTCAATAAATAATGGCCGGCAGTGGTCAATGTGACCAGCTGATGAAACAACCTAACAGCCTTCTTTGAAAAATGAAAACCTCTCTACACCCGCGGCATGGCTCCAAACCTCTAAACCGTAGTTAATATGACTGTGGAATCACTAGAGATCTATATTTGACCGCGTCACAGTTGACAAGGCTAAGCTCGAAGGTGGAGAGTCATCTGTTGTTGATCGGTTGAGATTGCAAGTCTTCCGCTATAGGCCTCAGGTCACTGATTACTGGCGGAAGCTTCATTGTGCTAATGGTTGAGTTTTCGAAGAGTTCGGTTGCTGGTTTTTCTTTATTGTCTCTTTTAAAGTTGTTCATGTGCTTAATTAAACCAAAGTCTTAGCCAAACTCAAAGACCTTTGCTTTAACCAAAGGCTTGCAAAATTTCACACTATTATCCAAGGAAAATTAAGAAACCATAGAAATAATTAAGCATGAAGACAACTTTAACAAAGAAGACAGCATAAATTATCAAAAACTTGGCAGCCAGTTCTTCAGAAGTCCCATTGAAGCCAGCCAATCCAGTTCGACAACGAGCAACAGCTCCGCCCACTTCGGCCAATCAGTGACAGGACCCCCCTCCACTGGTATATAAGGAAGACGCCACGGCTGGCCAATCCAGTCTCAGCCAGTCAACAAGCTACTGAGGATGACACAGCGAGGTCGAAACGTCTAGCAGTAATTGTATTTCAACTGTGACGCGGTGTAAACCGGAAGCCTTAGATTTAGTGATGACACCGGCCGCGAAAGCCTAAGAGTTAAGATGACTGTGGAACATGCTAAAGTAAATTGTCAACAAATAGGAAATGCTTTGTCAACATTGGTTTTAGTAATGTCTTCATAGTAGATGAAGAACCTGGCTAACTTGATACAATACATTATTTGTGTGACTTCTCCATGTCAGCTTTGATCGAGTGTAAAGCCTAGAGTTCACTGAGGGATGGCCACCCATATTACTAATAAGCATTGACTTCAACGTAGTATCATTTTTAAGCTCTAAACATTTAAAGTCAACGTATTAAGTAATAACACGTCAGTTGGGTTCACTTTGCGTGCTTTGACTTTGCTATAATCGATTTGACTGTGCAGTGAAGTTTAAATTGAAAAGTGTCTCACATATTTAAGTAATATTTCTTAGGTTTTTCTAAATTACTGTGATGTTTTAGTGCTAAAACTTAGTTTTTGGTCTAAACTTTAATTTTAATACATAAATTTATTCATAACGCCTTTATTAAAAGTAGTAAAGTAATACGCAGTTTTGACCGTTAAAACACCAGTTCACACTGTTTGGGCCAACATTCGACAAACAGAAAGGATCCTGAAGTTAGCATCACTCTCCATACATTGTATTGACAAGCAACGTTCATACGAGTCGAATACACTTGGCCAACATTCATCCTTCTACACCCATAACGAGTTAAACTTAAACTTTTCTGCACTAATTAATTATTTTATTTATTTTTAACAAAATATCTATATAATAAATTTTTGAGGAGAGCCACCATTCTCAAAAATTACTGACTATTAGAAACTAATAAAATCAAACATAGCCTAGAGGAGCCTTGGCCTAGACTAGGCCTGGAACAGAAATGACTAAAGACTCTAATTGTGGAGTATGTAATAAACAAGTACCAGACGACAAGGCTATATATTGCGATGGATTTTGTAAACTATGGTATGACTTAGACTGTGTAAAATTGAAAAATGAAGACTATGAAGCAATCAACAAATTGAGTCGTAAGGTGAAATGGTTTTGCCCAAATTGCAACCGAAATGTTATGGACTTAATGAAACAAAAAATGGTACAGAACAAGGAAGATTGGCCATCCATACTCAACATTGTACTTACTAGTATCCAGGATAATAGTGATGTTACATTGAAACTAGCAGAGAGACTGGCAGTAGTTGAGGAACAGGAAAAGGAAACCAAAAGTACCATATCACAGCTAAGTGAAGAAATTAATTACCTGAGAGAGGCCGTAGCTAACAATAGGCCTAAGCACGACCAATAGCTGTAACTCCAGATAGATCACCTGTAAACTCACTATCAAATTTTCCCCCATTACCTAAAAATACGGCCACAAACTCAAATGGTAGTTTATTTAGTAATAGGCCTATGCAGACCTCCCGAGACACTAGACAAATTGGCAACACCCAACAGTCAAAAAATTATATCCATGTAACCAAAGAGCTAGCATCTGTCACTAGCCCTAATGACCAAGACAACTTAGTTGGTAATAACTCAGACGACTTCTCAGATCAGAATGAATGGAAGACACAAATCTATCGAAGAGGCAGAAAGGAGCAACAAAACTTTAGTAGGCCCAGTTTTCAAAGTAGTAAAAATCTGCGTACACGGCACTTCAACTTGGCTGGAGGTAGGCCTAGCCAGAAACCTAGCGATGTTGATACACAAAAACCTACGACTATTATGGGTAAATCTGAGGCAGTCGAAGGACTCTCCGCAGCAACAAGGTATGCTTCCCTTTTTGTGTCTCGACTGGATCCTCAAGCTGAAGAATCTAAACTTAAGGAATTTGTTTCGGGTATATGCAATGGAGCAGAAGTGTATTGTGAAAAACTTGAAACTAAGTACCAAAGCTATTGCTCTTTCAAGGTTGGATGTCCTACTGAATGTTTAGAATTGGTCATGAATGGAGACCTATGGCCGGAGGGAATTCTGGTCTGTAAATATGTTCCTCCTAAATCAAAAAAATTCAGCCATAGAAGGGAATATAGGCCCTATACTCAAAACAAGTTTGGGCGGATTCAAACTGAGAACAATGAAATCCAACCAAGGACTACGGACTGTGAGTTACCAAAAAACACAGAAGAGACTCTGTCTTAAGTGTGGCGATGGAGTCCAAGTCAAATATTAAGAGTCTAAGCATAAGTTTTCTAAATATAAGATCCCTTTTTAATAAAATAGAGCAACTGGAAGTTGAATTGGTCGACTCATCACCGGACCTACTGTGTTTGGGTGAAACATGGCTTGACAAAGACAAGTCTAATTCAATAAAGATAACTAACTACACCAGAGTAACTGACAACTACCGCACAACTGCCATTGGAGGTGGAGTTGCACTGTACAAAAAATCTAATTTGAACATAAAGACATATCCTATTGAACTTAAAGAAATAATGACTGAGAGAGTATTTGAGGGTTGTGCAAGTAAGATTTCCACTCAAAACTTTTACTTTGTCCCGGTTTTTTGTACAGACCACCTCATAATGACAACTTTGAACCTTTTCTAGAAATACTGGAAAATACAGTCAACAAAATTAGTGAAATGGAACTTCCTCTAATTATTCTGGCAGATTTAAATATCAATAACCTAGAGGACTCTTACCAAAAAAGGTGTTTAATGGACATTTGTAACTCAAACAATTTAGTCAATGTATTACATGAGCCCACCAGGATAGCTAATCAAACTTCAACTCAATTGGATTATATTATTTCAAGTGATTCCCTTAAATGTTTTGGACAATCAACAAAGGATACTCCCCTTTCGGACCACAAGTGGATTAATACTAATATGGAAATTACAGTGGAAACAAATTTAAATTGTAAAATAGAAAGAAGAAAAATAAGCAGATATGCAACGGAAGAATTTCTTATTCGCCTGAATAAAGAGGATCTACTCCCAGTAGATATGGAGACACTGTCATGTGATGAACTTTTCAACAACCTCCATACCGCTCTTCAGTTCAACTTCGAAGTATGCTTCCCAAAGACTTTAATTAAATTAAAAAATGACCTTAACACCAAGTGGATAACAAATAGTGTCACAGAATCTAGAGAAAACTTGAAAACTCTTTACTGGGAAACCAGACATTCAGATGATCCGAATAATAGACGACTATATCATTTGGCCAAAAAGCAGCATGAAAAACTAGTGAACGACAGTAAAAAAACTCACTACAGTAATAAAATCAGTAACTCAAAGAATATCAGCAGGGAATCCTGGAGGTTGGTGCATAGCCTAACAAAAGATGTTATTGTAAATGAAAATTTGACATTGAATCATAATGATAACCAAATAAGTAATCCAACCCAAGTGGCCAACAGTTTTAATGAATTCTTTTTTGATGAAGTAATGAATATCACCAACACTCAAAATGATCCGGTCAACAGACCCAGACCTGCAAGATTTAACCCTCCAGTTGGTGAGCAGCAACCTGAACAGTTTACACTGAGACCTACCACAGAGGAAGAAGTATTAGGGGTTATTAACAACACTTGTAAAAAGCCTAGTTCTGGCGCGGGATGAAATTCCCGCAACATACTTAAAGAATGCGGACCACTAATTGCTAGAGCCTTAGCTTTAATAATAAATAAATCTTTTGATGAGGGAAAATTCCCGGATAAAATAAAAACCTCAAAAATAATTCCAATTCATAAGAAAGCTGACAAAAAACATATGAAGAATTATCGACCAGTGGCTGTACAGTCCGCTCTATCAAAGGTATTTGAGGTAATATTCTTGAAACGGCTGATGTCCTTTCTAGAGGACGGGAACAAGTTCTATAAAAATCAATATGGATTTAGAAGAAATCGCCTACAATTGATGCACTCTTTCCTCTCTCAACCGTACATAATAAAGTTGATGACCAAGAAGTAATGGGCCTGTTCTATGACATGACAAAGGCATTCGATTGTATAAACCATGTGATACTAAAAGATAAATTAATAAGGTTGGTATCAGAAATAAACCTTTGACTGATCATGTCATACCTCAAAGACAGATCACAACTAGTCTCCGGCCACATGGGAGGCGATAACATCATCAGAACATATAAATCAAAAATTGAAAGAGAAAATTAATGTGGGCCCCACAAGGTTCCACAATAGGACCTATATTGTTCCTATTATTCATAAATGACCTGGCCGATACTGTAGAAGATGGTGACCTGTGGCTGTTTGCAGATGATGTCTGTCATTTAATCTCAGATAAAAGTAAAGACAGTGCAATAAACAGGACTCAAAAAGGGATTAGGGAAAATGGAAGAATGGTGCAGTATTAACAACCTTGTGCTCAACCAGAAAAACTAATGTAATCCAATTCAGGAACAGAAACCGCCAACCGAGATGCAAATTATCGTATGCGCCTGGGCTACACATTGGCAAAGACCAGATGGAGTACCCATGGATTATTTAGTTGGAAGGTTCGCCGGTAAAGATCGAGGTTATGGTGGAGAGAGAACTTTGTTGTCCCTGACTGCCTTTAAATCAAGACAACTTTACCTTTTATTTGCAGGTGGAAGACAACCTTCTGAGTGCGCCCGTCCGTTCGCCAGACCTGTCACAATGGACGCCAGTATGGCAGGCGTGCCTGCAGAAGTTTAGCGTCTCCACACCCAGAGAACACGTAGCGTTAGTGTGTTGCAACTGGCTGTAAATAACTGAATCTGTTGTACATAACTGTGCGATCCGGAAAAAGGGACAGGTATCCCCAATGCAAGTTGGATGTGTGAGAGGTTCTCTATTGCGATGACGGCTCACTGATTAAAAGTGAGCGTTGCTTTAACCGTTGTTTTAAAATAAGACTTTTTACTTAGAGTAAAATAAGTAAAATGTGCTGTAAAGAGTGCTGGAGTAATTCTTTCAAATTATGCAAGCGGAAATATTAGTAAATATTTATTTTAGTTTATACTGCTGATTTTATAGTTCAATCAGATGGTTTTCAATTTTTAAAGAGTTTCATGTATAGCATCTCTCAAATGTCCTCTTCTTATAAAGTCTGGCTTAATGAAAATCTGAATACGAGATCATATTTGTATATGTTGCATTTGAAGTGCAAATTACATTTTTTCAAACTGTAATTTTTTGCCAATAAGATATTGGGTAATCATTGCCAAAGGTTTAGTCTTTTTAGTTTTTAATTCCAAAAATTAATCATGAGTTTGTTTGTTACAATTAGAGCAAGTTTTCACTTAAAAGCAGATGAATCCGGTGTTTTAATACACCATGCTATTCTGGCTTCAATATTGTTTAGAATCAAACCAATTCATCAAAGTCAAAACTGGTTTGTTGTTGATATTGTTCTCTAAATAAAGGCATTAATAATTTAAAGTGTTTGTAAAACAATTTGAATCTACTAACAAATACACTGAACACATTAAAGAAGTGATTTCAATTATAATGGATCAAGGTTTGGTTGCAATTCTTGATAGTTTCTTCAGGTTCACAAGTGCTAAGAACTGGGTTGAATCAAGCCTTGTCACATCCTCAATCTTGATTGTTCCATCCTTTGAAGCAGATGATGAAATGATGACAGTTTCCAGGGAACTGATGCCGGAATGGTCCCGAAAGGAAGGATATCGTCGACAGGACATTGAAACCGCATTACAGGCTTGTAGCGTCACCCTCGGCTGTAAAATAAATCACTATCACTTATTTTGAGATGCTGACCACTCTCATGAGGGTATTTTAAGGCAAATATGTGGTGAAGGATGAGAGATGTGATGAAGTGGTAGTAATAGTTATGAGGTGTAGTCTTGTTACAAACTAAGGCACTTCTTCCTTAGAATGGGTCATTAATTAATAGCAATGACCAATGGAAATACAAGGACCAATGGCTTAGCGCGTGACTTCGAACCACTCAGGTGATGGTCTGATATGTCCTAAAATGGTGGGACATCGCGGGTATCATCAGATGATCACTGAAGACTATCTGAGCACGCTTGAGACCTATATCATCCTCAAAACCCTGGCCTCCATGAAGCTAAATTACAGGACCATACGAGTCCCAGTCGTATAAAAATACATTTGATACCATAGCTATAGCCAGGTAAGTGTGATCTCACTGCTTACTTCACACATCCGTTAGCAGGTTCTTTACAGGCATAATCTCCTCCTTAGTCATGTCTCGACATACTTTCTCTCCTGGAATATGAGCGTATTGCTACACCTGTCCTCAACAGCTGTTCCGTTGATGCACTTGAAAAACCTGCCGCGGCGGGGTTGCTGCGGTGCGGTGGTTCGGCTTCAGAACAACAAAACGTGGGATGTTTTGAAGATGCACTGAAGAGGTGAACAGGAGATTTAAAACAAACTATATCTTGATTTGATGCTACCACCAAAGTGAAAGTGCAGATGTTACAGAAGAGAATTTATAAGATTTTTTATTTAACAAACAGTAGTCGTTGATACATTAAAATTGTTTGATTACTACCACTGGTAAGACAAGTTCTAATTGTATAACTATGAAATTTGAAACTATAATA
>CM032067.1:24399566-24473314 GCA_018831715.1 Matsumurasca onukii | reverse complement strand
TTTCATTATTTTCTTAAAACTTTGACCTTGTTATTTCACCTTGTATTCATGGAAAAAGCTGACAGTAACTTTTGATTTTAGGTCGCTAACACAATAATATTTACTTAGTGTTTCCAAAATAATATGCGTGAAATAAAATAAGTTTTGTTGAGAAACAGCTGTTGTCTGCGGTTTGAACGTTTAACACGAAGCCAATCTGACAGTAGCTTCACCTGGTACATAACCCTGACATATCACGGACTTAACATTTAAATGTGTTACAAAGGAATTTCCAATTCCGGTCAATCCTGGGATTTACGTCGCCCGTGTGTGGCTGCCCGTGGCAAGTCCCATTGATGATAAGTTTGTAAGATCACCACTGGTGTGGTGGGAATGAAGACAGTCTGTTAAGCCTATACGATAGCTTGTAGGTGTTATGTTCTAAAATTGTTGTTTGATTGTCTGACACTGTACAACTGAATAATAATTAAGCATAACATAATGCTTATATTATTCAGAATTACAAAAAATGTTCCTTCTTTCTAGGGAATGTGCTACAGCCTATTCAAAGTATGTATTGTTTTTCTTGACTAACGGCAAGCTTCTCAAAAAATGCTACATTAATCCAATAAACTTTATTAAGTGTAACAATGCATGCAGCTTTAAAGAGAAGGTGTACTCCCCACTATTTGTTCTCGTATATTCTTAACTATTAAATCCTGTTTCAAAGAGTTCTGCTTGACGCTTAACAATTGTAGATACAATATAGATTTCTCAAAACTGTGATGGTTTGAATAGAGGGTGTTAAAAGTGTATAAAAATAATAGTTTCTAACAGATAACATAGGTTCTTTAAAGTTGACAAAAGTCATTTTAGAAAACAAGTTGTAACAAATTATATTTTGCAAGATTGTTGGCTGCCTTGTACATACAAAGTGCTAGATGAACTATGTTTGACCTTGAAGATATACAATTCCTTACCACAATAGGCTACTTAATGTGAATACAGCATGACACAGTATAATGGCATGCCTGGCCTGATGTATTAAATCAAGAGGCGACAGCAGCTAGACTCTAAGCGCCCGCATGTATGAGTGGTCAATTTGCTTTGCATTGTTACTCTTATTCATCCGTTCACAGTCACCAAGCTTTGGCATTCAACCGTTGTATAATACGGGGATTCACCGAGTGTTTGCATTTTCATAGCCTACTTCAGCCTTGACCTCCTGTGTGACCAATGCATTCACGAGCCTCGGAGCTTAGTGGTCCATTATAGCGGGCACTCTGAGGCTAATTGCTAAATTCATATCCTCACTTCAGCCTTCGGCCTCCTGTTGACCATGCATTCCCGAGCCTCAGACTTAGTGGTCCATTATCCTTGCGGGCACTACGGGCTGTTAAGCTATGCTCATCTGTTCAGCCTTCCGGCCTCCTATGTGAGCCACATGCATTATGAGCCTCAAACTTGATGGTCCATTATCAATAAACACTTACAGGGGCTGTTACATCAATGACATCTTGCTTCAGCCTTCCGATAATCTGTGTGACAAGATGCATTACGAGCCTAAGAACTTAGTAGATCCATTGTTATCACGTCCACTTTCACGAGGCTGTTATTTAATCAAATCCCTGCAAGCTTCAGCCAATTTCCTGTGTGACCACATACATTATAGCTCCAGACTTAGTGGTCCATTATCACGGGCACTTTCTGAGAATGTTAGCTACGCTCAAATCCTAATTAAGCCCGGCCTCCTGTGACCATGAATTGCGAGCCTCAGACTTAGTGGTCCATTATCACGGGCACTGAGGCTGTTACTCGCTAATCCGCTGGCCGGCCTCATATGTGACCACATGCATTACAGCTCAGACTTGGTGGTCCATTGTCACGAACTCACGAGGCTGTTAAATTTCTGCTCACATCCTCGCTTTGTGCCGGCCTCTATGTGACCACAGCATTGTTAGAACTTGGTGGTCATTATCGAGGTCTGAGGCTGTTCCTTCACATCACACATCGCCTTCAGCCCAGCCGGCCTCCTGTGTGACCACATGCATAAAGGCTACTGAGGGAGAGCTAATTTATTTTATCCGTAACTACATTGTCATTTGACATGGTTTAAAAACTAGTACTATAATTATCAAACTTAACCAAATTTGTTTAGTTAGATTAGCACGTAAGTATATTTATTTTTTGAATGTTCATGTAAATACTTATTGGTTATGACAGATAGTAATTTATTAATTAATGAGATGGATATTAACTTTTTGGTTCTAATGCAAACGACTTAAGGTTGTACATGTAAATATTCGTAGCATTAGGAAGAACTTTAATTTATTCTTAGCTTTATTTAAGGATCAGTTAAACAGGTCAGTATTTAATTTAATTGTCATGAGTGAGATATGGATTACCGAGTCAGAAATAAATCTCTATCAAATACCGGGCTTTTACGTGTTTTGCAGCGTGCAATAACACATACAAGGACTGGAGGGACAGTAGTGTACGCACGACAGTCAAAGACCACTCAATTCCGTGTCATCTCTTATCAGCTGATTGTGTCCACATTCAAGTCAAACTCAACCAAATACCGTTCGTCAGGTGAGGTTATCTGACGAAGGCAGCTTAGCTGTTGAAAGGCGCCTCATAAGAAAATTATAAATATTGGTTTTTGATTTTAAATTAGTTTCTTCTATTATACCATATAATATGTGGGGATGTATAAGACCAAAATAAACCATTCTCAAAACATCTGCGCTGCAGTGAGAAGATAGTTTTCGCAATAAGAATATCCCAGAAGCCATCCTTTTACAAATGATGAAGTCCTTGTTTATACACTTAATAGTGGGGCTCAGCCCTGAAACTAATCGTGTAATACTCGTAATATTCAGGGTGCTTTATCGTTTACTTCTTCATTAGTATTATTCTATAAGTAGCCCTTTATGTGAACTAGTTTCTCCAAATTATATAATAAAGTATCTTCATTTTCATAACGAAATACTAAGTAATCAGGTAGCAGTAAAATTAACAAGATGATGTTACCTCCGCAAATTAAAATGCTATACAATAATTGAGGTTTGCAATAAAGTTCAGTTATATATTATTCTTATGTGGGAAAAACATTATCTAAATAATACTAAATGTTGATTACTCCCTTAATTTATTTCGGAGGTTTTGATATGTTCATTTAAGTAAATTACCTATATGCTATTAAAATAAAATTGTAATATTACTTAGGTTTGATTTCCGTGTTAGTTAGAAGTTGAGTGTTCGAACTTACGAGGATTTAGCCTATACCACTGTCACAAGAGCGGATCAATTTTTACACTAAAATGCAAATTCAAAATATACAAAGTAAAACCTAACTTGTAAAAATGTCTAGTGTTTCTATTGATCAACTTTTCAGTAGGCCTAATGCTTTATTTCAGATTAGGCGTGAATTGACAACAACGACTAATTTGTCAGACTATATCGTCATTTTTACCACCCGTAATAGCCTACCAGGTCTATTTTCGAGACTCTCTGTATATTAGAACGGAAAAAGGACATTCAGTTTAAAGTCTTGTGTGAAAATGGCAATTGCGTGGAAATATAAAATTGCAGATTGTAAACTACATTTGTATTTGAGCGTACTGCCACAGCCGATTGTCGTATAAAATATTTGGAGCTCGTTAGTTTCATCATTTCTAGTTTAAATATATTATATTCAATGAGTTCAAAACGTAAAACATAATGAAGGGGTATTGTTTCCAGTTTTACTAAGTTTCTAGAAGAGCTTTAAATTATTGGCTTGAGCGAACCCACTGAGAACAAAGCGACGGTCCTATACCTGCTCTGAACAAAGAAGCGCGTTTGCCATCACCCTCGGTGCACCGGCGCTTCCCTACTGTAGTCCCTTTTGTGTCCCTACTGCCTGTCCAGCGGCGCAGTTCGGCAAACGCAAAATGGAACTGCTACGTACGTGAATCCCCACTCCACGCAAGCAGGTCGTGAGGGAGCAGGTCAGAACTCTCCGTACCTCGCAGTGCCTGGCACGAGTCCTCTGTCTGCCCTCTCTCTCTAGCCGCTTACCTGAGTAGTTCCAGCAGTCGCCGTCACCAGCTGGCAGCCACTCTTCAGCAAACTATCAATATCTAATTAGAGAATTTCCTTTGAAAAATTACATATTCATAACGTCAGCATGGTAAGAACCAGACCCGGTACCAATACATTTGACGTATTTGAATTTACCCATCGACCCTTGGCTGAACGGGGCGCAAACCTGCCAACTTCTGATCAAGATATGAGAGTTGAGAGCCAATGGGAACACCTTCACCTAACAACCTTTTTGATAATAATTGCTATACATTGTCACATTTTTGCTATACAAATGTATATATTTATTTACAGTGGCGCGCAATCAACTCAACCACCACGCCGGTGTTCTTGTGGAAGGGACGCGGAGAGGTCTGTCTCTGCGGCGTTTGGCTGTCATTAGTAGAATATGACCCAATGGCGCCTAATAGAATATGACCATTGGTAGTGCGGTATTTTACTGTACACCTTTCCCGAACGGCGAGGAGCGATCCCGCTAGCAGTACACTCTCGCCGAGACAAGACGAGAGCAGGCGAGGGCAGAGGTGTACACGGTGTGCTCGTCATGTCTCGCTCTGCCTCGCGGGCCATGTCTCGGCCTCGCCTGCGCTCGGTCTGGGGGCGGTTTTGCTGAGTCAAAGGGCCCGAGCGACCACGAGATCACCAGGAGCCGAGCGCAGAGACACCCTGTGCCACACTCTCGTCTGCACTCGGGCTCAGTTTTACGCAGTCAGGTCTCCACGCTGTTGTTGTAATTCATTGTTTTGTGTTGTGCTATATTTAAAAGTTAAATAATTTAACTTTCCTTCTATAAACAAAGTGGAATTAATCCTGAAAGTGTATTTACACAGTTTAGAAACCCAAATCTCCAAAT
Organism: Matsumurasca onukii; assembly: GCA_018831715.1. NCBI lineage: Eukaryota > Metazoa > Arthropoda > Insecta > Hemiptera > Cicadellidae > Matsumurasca > Matsumurasca onukii. The sequence goes on along the minus strand of CM032067.1, from coordinate 24,468,396 downwards.
GGGTGTCTTTTAGCTAAGACGAAATATTGTTTTTGAGCAGGACATAAAGAATACGTCTTGATATCGTTATAAACAATTACTAATCACCAATCAGACCAAACCACCGTCACCGGCAGCGAACTAGGCACGGGCCGCCTCGGCGCAGCCCCTCGGCGAGTGTGCTGTAACCTCGCTGTACAATCTCGTGGGCCCTCGTCGGATAAAGCCTCGCCGAACTTCCGGCAGGCGCCTCGGCTTTGAAGTGTACGCTAGCATGAGACCTGGACAGTACCAAAGATTGTGCTATGGTAGGTAGATTGCACATAGATGCCACATGCTTAGGCAAGAAAAATCAACATAGTTCGGCAGCCTAAGCACTGATAGCGCTGCGAGGGAATTTTTTAAGAATCCCAAATGGAGCCAGTAACGTACGAGCAAGTTTGTTCGTTCTCTAAAATCGCACGATTTGGTCACAAATAGCGGGCAAACTCATGTCGAGCCAAGGTGGGAGGAAGACGACAGCGATATCTGCAGATCGAGCTTAGGCTGGCGCAACTGTGTTGATATGTGCTATCTACCTACCATAGCATTATGTGTGGCAGTACACACTCGCCTGAACATTCATTCCTCGCCGGTTCATTCCTTGTGAGACGCCTCAGCTTGAGCACTGTAGCAGTACCGAGAAGTCCGAAGCGAATGATGGCGGGGGAAAATTCGCTTCACCCACACCAGTACCCTCAGGCCTCAGCGCGTCGGCCTGACTTTTCTTACATGTTTTTTACATTGAATAAAGTTGAACTGGACGTTGGTGACAGCGTCGCACTACTCGCTCTGCACGGTATGGCAACAGTGTAAGCGGGTGCGGGCGGGTCTAGCGGCGCGGGGCGGGTACAGGCTAGAGTATCGAGCGAGCCCGCTCACACGCTTACACTCAGCTCGCTGCTACTCAGGACAGTGGACAGTGACAACGTCGCACTACTCGCTCTGCACGGTATGGCAACAGTGTAAGCGGGTGCGGGCGGGTCTAGCGGCGCGGGCGGGTACAGGCTAGAGTATTGAGCGAGCCCGCTCCGCTCACATCACGCTGCGTGCCTACACTCCTACACCATGTGCAAGCTGGACGTCCCCAAGCTGATCCTACTGGTCAGGGACCGCAGGCCTATCTGGGACCAGAAGGACTACAACTACAAGAACCGTGACATTGTCAAGCTGCTGTGGGACGAAGTGGCTCAGGAACTGGATACACCGTGTAAGTAGGCCTACTGTACAGATGCATTGTTGCATGTTGCCCCCTCTCCTCTCCTCCAGATCAGCTGTTGTATAACTTTCCCTGTCTTATGTTGTCACTAAGTATCGCGTAAATAAACGATAGTCTTATTTGCATAAAACAAATGTCATACTGTTTATGTAAACAAATCATTTATAAACAACGATGTGAAACCGACAAAGTAAAGACAACTGTTAAGTATCTCTTAAATCAGTTGAATTTCTATGCATTTTCAAATACTTAATGAGGTAACTTGTCGGCGGTTGGTTAAGAATGTGAGGTGGGTGGGAGGTGGTCGCCATGGCAACACCAGCTGTCGTCTTGTCAGTTTGTCTTTGTTGCTTCTTATCAGTATCAGCTGATTGTTATCAGCACGCTCCCTGCTCGCTTCTGTATACGATGCTGTTGACCATCGACCAGTCGACCACCTTGACAACTAGTTGGAAAGTTGGAAGTCCTAAACATGATGTACGTAATTCTGCCTCTTTTAACATATTTTGTCACTATTTTCAATATTTATGTTTAGAGATCTTAGTTTATACGCTAAAACAATATTTATGCACATTTATGTTTGTAACTTTTATAAACATTTATAAACCGAGACGTAAAATATATTGTGTCCATTTATGATATAGTAAGAGTGGTTTTATGTTCCTTGCACATGAAAAGACAAACTCTGTCTTTGTTAAAATTGTAATTTGCGTTCAATAAAAGCTCAGTGTAATAATTTTGGTCAACTTTACATTTTTTGCTAAATTTGGCGGCGACTTTTCAATTGCCAGGTTGTGCAAACCTAAGTATAACCTTTGAAAATATGGGAAACAGCTTTTGAAGTCGAAAATATCCTCTGAATCATGGGACCACAAATTATGTTTTGAGCACTTTTATCCGGGTTTTCCCCTTCGAATAGTTTGATCCTGACCCTGTATTGGAACTATTGAATGTTTTACACATAAAGGTAAAGGGCTTTCTGCTTTGATCTTTTGTATTGCAATGACTTATTGGAGTGGGTCTAGCGAGCCTGCAATTTTGATCCCAATTATTATTTGTTGATTTTCTCAGAATGAAGAAGTTTCCACCCAAAACCAAGACTTGCAAATAAAAAGCCACAAATTCAGATGATCACTACAAACACTAAACTGAATAGCTCTTGTGTATGTGTGTTTCAGTGGACCGAGTCAGAGAGATGGAAGAACCTGAGGGACATGTTCCTAATGAAGTGAAGAAGATACTCTTGGAGGCCGGGGACTCCTTGCCTGAAGAGTTTGTCTCTCCGTGGACACACTTGAGGACATGATCTTCCTCAAGGACCAGATTGTGACCAAGAGAACACTACGGTAAGAAAGAATGCAGTCGAAGAAAAACTAACTGCCAATTTGAGTCTCCCAGATGATGAGTGAAAATAATATCATTTAATGAGAGTGTGCACATTCAGTTGGTTTTTACAAAAACCAGGGCAATTGTTTTACATTCCTCAAGGACCAGATTGTCACCAAGTGAACACTAAAGTAAGGAAGCACCCAAAAGATTAATATAAATCATTGAAAAAGATATGAACAACTGCCAAAATGAGTCACCCAGATGGTAGTAAAAATAATATTTTTAATTAGAGAGTGAAGATTCAAACTCAACTTTTAGGCTTTCGCGGCTGGTGTCAAAACTATAATCTAATTCATCCAGTTCACACCACGTCAAAACATATAACAATTATCTTGAAATATTTTAGTCTCGCTATGGATTATCATCTTTAGTCACTGATTAACCGAAACTGAGATATTTGCTGTCTACAACTCTATTTTGTACAACTAAAAGCATAATAAAAACACTATGCACAAGTCAAAACTCCTCTAGTAAAACTCCTCTAGTTTCCAAATATGTAACGTTTATTAATGTAAAATAGATTTTGAATGATGAAAAATGGGCGCTGTAAACCTTTGCATTGAGCGCGCCGTGCAGCTGAAGCGGATTCTCAAGTCATGTTTCTTTGACTTACTAAGCTAAAAGTTAATTTTACAAACACTTTGTATGTTTAGAAATCTCAACATCACCGGCATCGACCTCAATGACTCTGATGACAACGAGGAACTGGTCGAGATCCCTGTCTCCCCGATCAACTTTGATGATGAAGAAGAAGAGTCAACCCTGAATGGAGAGACCTTGGAGGCTTCCTCGTCAACTGCACCTCAGACCGAGCAACTGCCACAGAGCATATCCGACATGCTGCCGATAGGTAATAACCAAGTCAATAACCAAAGGTAATGTTATGGTAAGTAGATTGCGCATAGATGACCCATGGCTGAGACACGGTTACCGACATATTTCGGCAGACTATGTTGGCAGTTTCGCTGTGAGGGAATTATTTTAAGAGTCTCAAGTAGAGACACTACCACACACGCAAGTTTGTTCGTTCTCGAAAATCGCACAATTTGGTCATATTTAAGTCTCCTACATTGGACAAACTTGAGCTTGTGGAGCCGTGGGAGAAGGATGACAAGAGACAGCAGCGCTCTGTGCTTGGGCTGCCGAACTATGTTGATTTTGCTGCTTGACCATGTGGCATCTATGGGCATTCTACTTCGATAACATTATCTTTTCTACTAACTGTATCATGTTTTTTTGCAAAACACTCTCAGAACTTCAGAAGGATGGACCAAACCTGTCCTAGCGACCCTGACTGCTGTCCTGATAAAGTTGATCAAACTGTTAACAGACTACCAGAACCTGGACCACTTCTTGAAGCCTCCTCCTCAACCCAAGAAGCGCAGGAGAGACAGTGACTACGTGATGAACGGTTTCTATCAACACTGGCTCCTGGGCTGGAGGTGGATGACGACTACCACTTCCTCATCAGCTTCCTGCCCCTCATGAAGCAGATGCCCTTTCAGACCAAGGTGACAACCTTAGCAAAATATGTAGGACTACTCAGAGCACTTTTGACGTGGAAAGGTTTAAGCAATGCATCCCACCTATAAGTTGTGGTTTATTTCTGAAAAAGTCCAAAACTGCACATGATTACCTCGTTAGTGTGAGTCATAATTAAAAAGAGCAAACATAAGGCCTGATAGCCTGATTTGGAAATGTTGACCCACATAATCTTTGCCAAGGTTGATGAAGCGAAGGCTTAAGCCGTCAGAGTCCACGACTATCGGTCTAAGACTTCCGGTACATACCGGCTGTATATTTACAGTACTAAACGGCGTGATTAATTTTTCAATCAATCTTCCTCAGTGGACTTGCTGATAAAATATTTTAGAATATTCTGAAATCGCGTATACTATTAGTTATTTAAATTTCAGGAAGAAATAGAAATGTACTTTGTTTATGTGTGTGTTGTAGATGTGGTTCAGACTGAAGATGCAAGAGCTGATGTACAACTGTGCCACGCTGACTCAGCCTGCCTCAGCAGTTTCTGACAAGAACTCAGCAGAAGCTGCATCAGCAGTGATCAAGCAGTCTCCAGAACACAACAGTGTGGAGTGATAACAGCTGATTGTGTGATAACAATATAACTGTGATAACATAGATACCAAGCAATAACGGTCTGGCCACTGTCTTGCCGAGGAGGGACAAGCGGGGTGAAAACTATCGTTCAAAATAATTTTATGGTAAGAAGATTAGCACAGATGCTGAACGGCTGAGGCAGGAGAAAATCAACATAGTTTGGCAGCTCAAGCACAGTTACGAAGGAATTATTTCAAGAGTCTCAAGAAGAGCCAATGCGGCACACGCAAGCCTTTTGTTCGTTAAAAATCGCACCATTTGGTCACATGACATCAGACAAACTCAGCATGTCGAGCCAAGGAGGGAGAAAGACAGTGCGGAGGGCACCGCTATCTGTGCTTGGGCTGCCACAACAATGTAGTTTTCCTCCCACAGCCATGTGGCATCTATGCGCTATCTACCTACCATAACCATTATTTTTGCCTGAACTGTCATTCATATCAAGTTAATAAAATATTATTGTTATTGGACTTAATCATTTAAAACTTTTAGAGTGAAAAACAGAAATGTAGTAATACATTATTGAAGAGACAATCCCTCTAAATCTTTCCTGTACAGCTACAACTATTTTGTAATATTCTGGAATAACTATCACTTTCTGGCTGCTAAACAACCATTAGCTTCTAAACATCCATCAGAGTAAATCATTTTATTCCAACTTTATTCCATCATCTTGCTTGTATAAATTTAACCCTACATGTGGCAATTCACAAAGGTTTCTTCCATGTCTTTTTGTTTTTATTAACAAACCCAATCTCTAATTTGTAATAGCGATCTATCTGTCAGAGTACCTGCCTATTATTCATGTAAGAATGGGTAATCAACTGCTGATTTGCCGTTACCAAAGTACTAACAGAGTGGGACTTGATATACTCGGAGAAAACTTCCGTGAGCGCTACAAGGTACATTGTTATGATATTTTTATGTAAATTTCTTTTATATATATATATATATTGGTTGAAACAAATTATGTGAGTTTCGGGTATTAAATTCTATAAATGCCTTATAGAACTCGTTTAGAGTTGAGACAAAATCATAAATTACTCTGCAATTAAAACTTTTATATACTGGTTTATAGGTAGTAGTAATCAAACAAGTTTAAAAATCAGCTAAGAATTATTGAGCCAGACTGCCACTCATGAATAACAATAAATACTCTGTATATACTGTACCTAATATATGTAAATTATGTTAATAAATTAACAGTGTAAACAGCGAATTTTGCCATATTTTGGGGGTTTGCCCCTCACCCAAAAATAGGGGTAATGGGGGTGACCCTTTGATATATTTATTTTACCCCATCATGAGATCTCTTATTTGAAAGGATGTAAAATACAAATTTATTGATACCATTAAATTTGCAATGTCCCTGTCAAAAACATTCTTTGAGCAGATAAATAAACACAGTCACTATCTTTTACAAAATGTTGGAAACAAATTTCGGATTTAGATTTAGGGTAATCAAGCTTTACAATGATATGCTACAGGACAAATTTTGCAACATTTAGAAAATTGGCGATTTTTACAAATACCTTTTATAGGTAATTTTAGTACAAAATTAATGTATGTACTGTACAAGAAAACTAAATGCTCCTGCATTCTAGCGGCGAAGAGCAGAACTAGCGCTGGGGCTGCAGTCTAGTAGCGCTGGTACGAACTATCTCTAACTGTGCTCTCAGCCAGCACTAGAGCGGTACGTTCAAACCTTGCCCTTGGTTCAGGAAACTAAACTCTATACCGTCGCACACTGCAATGAACTCAACAAACAAATCATGATGCAAATCAAAACAAACATTTAAGAAAAATACGAACCGAATAAAAATTGTATAAAATATAAGTGCGATGGCCGGGAATCGAACCCGGATCAACTGCTTGGAAGGCAACTATGCTGACCATTACACCACCATCGCACGTTGACAGTGAGATAAATCTGAACAAAGATAAGCTATCTAAGATTCTCTGGTTTTGAGTTCCAGTATTGAATTATGAATTTGCAGCACATGGTGTCCCTATGACAGTGCCGAGTGGTTTAGACCTTAGTCTGTACTACTGGTAATACTTAAAGCACAGAAAACACGAGCCAGTTAGTCTATGCTTGAAAGTTCAGAGAGTTTGCGAGTAGAAAGAATACAATTTTAATCAGGCGCACTGTATAACTTTAATATATTACATATTTTGGGAGCTAGAGCTACTAAATTGTAGCCAATATGTAATGCCAATTAGCTTTTATTTGATTTATCAAATTCGAGTTTGCGAAGCCTAAATATGTTACTCTAGCGACACAGTCCCCTTTCAAAGTATAAAAATGGCGGGACACTTCATCCGGTTGAGCACTTATTTCATTCTTCTGCAAAACTACGGCCAGGATTGACTTTTAATGCCCACCCCAATTTAACTTTTAATGAGAGGGCGATAGTTAGCTTATTCAGTGGTTATTACCAAAGATAATGTTATGGTTAGTAGATTGAGGATTGAACATATAGAATATACGGGTAGGATGGAAAGTCAATGATATAGATGATGTCGAATGGCTGAGGCAGAAAAATCAACATAGTTGTGGCAGCCCAAACACAGAAAGCGCTGCGAGGGAGTCTGGAGCATGCGTAAGTTCGTTCATTCTTGAAATCGCATCGACATCGGACAATGATTCTTAGGTTTCGGTTGGGCCTGTAGCAGTAGATCCCACTATCAGATGCGCAAGAATCATTTCGAAGAAGGTCCTACAACTAGGAATACAAAACATTTTTAGAATTTCGACGTCGGACAACCTCGAGCATGCATGTGAATCCCAGGGGAAGAAAGACGGTAAGAGACTGTGCTTGGGCTGCCGCAACTATGTTGATTTTCCTCCCACAGCCATGCGGCATCTATGCGCAATCTACTTATTATGACATTACCTTTGTTATTATTTCTGATGTCACAATGATGAGTGATGAGATAGCCGATCCCCGTTGCGGTCGATGAATATACTGGATACAGTTTATGCGTTATTTTATTGTCACCTCACCTTCACAGAGGGCAACTAAAGTAGCCATTCACTGTGGTAAACTGATATGTTCATTTTATTATCGTTCGATGATAAATGTTTAGAAGTTTTATGTTTGTCACTTGAACCGGATCCAGATGTAACCGGGTCCACAAGATCTCAGCAGGTCAGATATCCGACGCATAGCCACAAGCGTTATTAATCGAATGTTGTATAACGGGGTAAAAACTAAAAATTACAACGAAAGTACAAATTATTTTTGATCTACAAAGGATCCAATAAGAGGTCAACTTTCTATATCCTTGTGACTCCTCTACAAGTTGAAAAAACAAATTTTCAAAACTGCGTTAATGTATTTCGCGTGGTCCGGGACTTATACGTGGGGGCCTATACGTGAATATAGTAGAGCAATGAAATTGCAAATATAGTATTGTTTCAAATTCTCGCAGTAAACCAATTTGTTTATACAATATACACGTTGTTAAATATTCCTAACGCAATCTGGATCAAACCAGTTTATATAGCACCAAAATTACAAATATATAAAAATAAACACATACTATTAGTGCGAACAAAATGATAGCGCCCAACGTGGGGCTCGAACCCACGACCCTGAGATTAAGAGTCTCATGCTCTACCGACTGAGCTAGCCGGGCTTGTGAAAGTGAGGCAAAAATTGCCTTCATGGACTGAGCCTGTAGTGCACAACAAATATTCAACTAGCTGAGAGTACCCGCGCTTTTGTCGGGTCTTTTTGTTAACATAGCTGGATTAGCTATGTGTATATTTTAAGAAAATTGTGAGTAAACACACAAAAAGTTTCCTATATATTCTTTTAAAACCCATTTAGTTTGCCTGTTAGTTCACCATCTTCTCAAATGCTCACGTTGGCTACCGTGTTAGCTACACAAGGAACCCTCAAACAAAGTTTCATTGCCATAGTTTCAACCGATTTTGACTTATAAGCGGCCCAAAATGCCTAAAGAACGTGTTCAGAGCCCACTTTAGTCCCTTGTCATTTATTTTGTGGATGTTTTATTGATATAAAACATAGATAAAGACACACTGTGTAATGGTCTAAGCCCTTAAACGAAGTTTCGCCGCCATAACTTCAGTCAATTCTGAGTTATAAGCGGTCCAAGATATTTCAAGAACTAAAAGACGCATAAATAACAAATCACCAAACACCGATGAATTCTTTGCAATGTACATACAAAAGTCTTATTTTATTTATATAGATAATCATTCTATTGAAGTTTGATTCGCCCTCTGGTGTTATTTAGCATCTTGTAGCAAACAATGCACAGTCAACACCGTACGAGTATCCATTTGTGATGTCTTTTTAGTTTTGATTAAGTTCGCGACTGTGTACCACGAACAGGTTTGGGGCGTCATTCCCCGTGTGAAACATGTTTCAGAGCATTCTTGGCTCCTTCAATATGCTTCAAAATAAGGAGTCATACAAAATAGGAGACTCACATATGAAATTTCACGCTTACCCTAACCTAATATAACCAATTTTGGAAACGCCTCAGTTACGAAGCAAGCACACCTCCACGTGGTGCCAAAACGCCTTTCCAAAGCTCGCTGAAATCCCTAAAACAAGTTCCAAAATTCCTAAAACACCTACAGAACCACTGTGTATAGCGTCAATCGGTTTATAATATTTATTTAACATCTACTTATGTAATAATTGTTGTATGATTTTACTAATACCGGGCACAGTGATCACTTTTCACGATGTCCACTCCCCGTAATTCGGAAGTCACGTCGGTCCATTCCATTGGCCGTTGGGCTATTAATCAATTACCTAATCTAGGGAACAGGCGGCCCTAGTTTGTAACAAGACTAAAACTCATCATCCATCAAAACACTCACCATCATCACACCATAATAACCTCTGAGAGGTCGATGTCTCAAAGCAAAGCTATCTTTATAAGCATAAAGTATGTAATCTGAGAAGTCATGTTTCATCTTATGGATGGATGATGTTGTTATGTAATATACTGTATACAAAGTGTGCTATGATCTACAGAATTATTGGTTCTATGTCAGGAAATGTTGATTTTACTTTTTAGACTTCCTAATGTGAATGCGGAAGTAATTAACTGAACACTAAGAACAAGAAGCTTGCGGATGAAACAATATTGACCTTAAACAGAATTGAAGTTTGAAATTGCAGCCAGGGGCTGTTGAGCGTGTCAAATCGTAGCCGCGCCACTTCTGGACTCAGTAAATAGACAACACAGGAAATAACCTTTACCGATCAGTTCAATATTCAAAGCTCATAAATAGAATTTCATAACTTTTTTATTTCATAATTTAAAATTCTACAAAAATAGGTCCTGCGCTATTTTCTGATTTTTTGCCAATTGTTACTGTCTACGGTTATTTCTAAATCGTTTTTTAGACATAAAAATATAAATGACCTCAAAGCTACGGTGGCTTAGGATCGCAATATGGGTCTTAAAATTGTTCATTGATCTGATCTTAAACAATTTCCTTCAAATCAAAGTTGTTCTCCTGCTGTACTAATGAAAGGAGCTCTAAAGCAGACTAATCGACGACGTCGAAGAAGAAACAATAAACACACGAATTTACCAAACTACGAGAGTCATAGAAAAGATAATGTTATGGTAAGTAGATTCCGCATGGCTGAGGCAGGAAAATCAATATATTTGCGGAAGCCCAAGCACAGATAGCGCTGCGAGGGAATTCTTATAAGTCCAAAGTAGAGCCACTGACGTCCGCGCAAGTTTGTTAGTTTTGGAAAATCACTTGATTTGGTCACATTTAAGTCATTGACATCGGACAAATTCGAGCTTGTGGAGCCGAGGGGAGAAAGACGGCGAGAGATGGCAGCGCTACCTGTGCTTGGGCTGCCGCAACTATGTTGATTTACCTGCCTCAACCATGCGTAATCTACCTACCATGGCATTATATCTTTGATCATAGTCACTCCCATTTGTACAAATTGCGGAATCGTAAAGACAAAAGCCATTCCAAATGGCAGGCCAATGGCAACTGTAGCCTGTTTATGTTGAACCAACAGAACAAGGAATTTATGAACATGATTTCCTCATAGAATTGCAAACTTTATAATTCGTTAAATATAGAAATGCTAATCGAATAACAGAAAATGTCCACCCACACAAACTGGGCATTATTGGGGACTTAAATGGGCGATTTCCGAAAGATTATTGTAAATAAATCATTTATTGCGTAGAAACAAATACATGTTATTGCAATCGTCAATTATCAAGTAATTTCTCTAAAACTTTGCATTAATTCTCCATCGAAATCTCATTCAGACATATATACATTCATCCATATCCTCATGCATTCGAATATTTCCACTATAGCCTACTGCTCCTGTACCGGTCTGTTGGTTATGGGGTCTTCCAGCTGTATACCACAAACTCGCGCCTGCAGCTGCTCGCTGGGAGCCTACGGCCCCCAGACCTTCGTGGTCGCTCGGATATGGTGGCCTCGCTGCGCTCGGCTTGCGTGGTGGGGTATCAAGGCTGGTCCACGGCCTGTGTTTTCGCAGGCCACAGGCAACTGGCGTCGGTACACGGACAGCAGGGCGCCTGTGTGATGCAGAGGCGGGGCCGTTCCTACGGGCCCGTGTCTCCTCCCACACAGCTGATACGGTGCGCCTCAATTCCAGACTGACAGGCCTTTGATGTTTGGTGAGTTTACCGCGTTTCTACGGGTAGCGTCTGGCGTCTGGCGTAACTCCGCGCTCGTACAACGAGGACAGACGCATCGTTCCCGACCTTGTTATGCACCGCACCACCGACATCTGGGGTGTGTGGCATGACGGATCACGTCGTTAGGAACGGGCTTAACACCGTGGCCTCGCGCTTCTCGGCGTGCGTAAGGGGTTTCTAACACACCGTGGCCTCACTTCGCTCGGCGTGCGTGAATGGGGGGTATCTAACAAACCGTGGCCTCACTTCGCTCGGCGTGCGTGAATGGGCGGTATCTAACACACTGTGGCCTCGCTGCGCTCGGCGGCCGTGAAGGGGGATCGAGCTAACTTAGTCGCTTTAATTTGCAACATATTACTAAAGAGCAAGTGTTAAACTCATACTTTAGGTAAACTATAAGACGCGAGAAAAAAATTAAAAACTGTTGCAAAATGGTGAGCAAAGTAGCATATTTAAAACTATTGCTTATTTTATGGATGAAGGAAGCCAGAGAGGGTAAAAATGCATAGGACCAAAACGTTAGATCATCTGAAGCCTGACTATGAAAATTCAATCCATTTTTAGATAGGACTTACCGTTCGTCCACTAGATGTTTTTTGAGAAAAACATGTCTTCCGCCATTTTTATTTTGAAGGGCTGTTAAACTTTAAAATTTGGGGTTTTGGAAATTTTTCCGTCGGTGAGTTAGTGAAAGGTACATACATACCAAATTTCAAGTTTCCAGCTCATCTAGAAGTGCTGCTGCGTCAGTACACTTCGTTAGGTATAGTGTGGCTGAGTTTCCTGCTGGCCGCTTGGCCTAGCCCATTTCACCGGCCATGCTAACCTACCACATCTTTATTAATATAAAAGAATGCATTTATAATGTCAAGAAGATCTGAAGATCTCGTTATAGGCATTTTCAACTAAAAGTGACAAGACGATAAAATGTATAAAATTATAATTGTAAGCTAATAATAGACTACAACTAGGATAACACAAAATAACATACAAATATATGATACAAAAACAAATGAAACCACTGCTTAAAAAATATATTTTTTAAATAACAAGTGAAGGGAACTTGACGTTGGTTAACGAATGAAGTTAACTTGATGTTGAAAACTGCAGTGTGTAGAATTTGAAACTTATGGTTTAGGGTTAAAAATATAGAGATAAAAACACTCTGGATCAGGCTGCCAACTTTCAGATATATAAGGAGCAGATGAGGAAAACTTGTCGCTGGTTACTAAACGGGGGAGCTTGACTGTCAGAACTGTAGAAAAGTAATGCAAGTGAAGAAAACTTGACGTTGGTTGACGAAAGAATTAAGCTAACTTGATGTGGAAAACTGCAATGTGTAGAATTTGAAACTTACTGTTTAGGGTAAAATTATAGAGATAAGAACACTCTGGAGCAGGCTGCCAACTTTCAGATATATAAGGAGCAGATGAGGAGAGCTTGACGCTGGTTATTAAACCAGGGAACTTGACTGTCAAAACTGTAGAAACATAATGCAAGTGAAGGGAACTTGACGTTGGTTGACGAAAGAAGCTTATTTGATGTTGAAAACTGCAATTTGTAGAATTTGAAACTTACGGTTTAGGGTTAAATATATGTAACTTGAGAAAACTAGTGCCAAAATGAGTCTTAATTAAGTTAGAATGAAAACTATTTCTACTAAAATATAGAAAAAACTAATTTTTCAAATTTGCTGGTGTCAGTAAGAAAGATGTAGGTCGAGCTAACTTCACGTCGGTCTAGGCAAAATTCGAACTTCACTATTAACCTAACCTAACGATAATACCTTATTCAGCCTTTAGGCTAATTTGAAGTGGGTGACAGAGACTGTCGTCTGCCACAGAGTGCCGACGCTTCCGCTCATAAAATAGTCCCAACTTTAAAGCCACTTTTAAATATGTTCAACATAAAAAAAAACTAACCTAGTAAATTAATCCTCATTAAAAAAATAACTAATTTATAACCTATTAAAACATTGTACAAATGGAAAGAACCCAGTATAGACAAAGTACGTGGATAATGTGTGCAATAGTATCTATATTACTCATAAAACATATCGCTAAATAAAAACAGATTCGGTAATGTCGGTAATAAAGATTTATGGTTGGAAACTTATTTATTGTTCGAGTCGGTAAGGAAGTTTACTATATGGTTCGTTTGTCGATGTTGGAGTGGGACAGTTGTTAATACATTTTGTGGTTTAATCCACATTTCATGGTGATTGGTATGTCAAAGCCATGGAATTATTAACAACTTTTATCGTTCCGTTTTGGCGTTACAAGACTTTGAAGTTGGCAGACCATGTATTAATCTACTCCATTCTGTTCCTCAGGTTATTTCAATTAAAAGTAAACTGTGCGATAAAACCAAAACGGACCGATAAAGTTATTAATAATTTTGTGGTTTAATTCTCATTTCATATTGATTGATTTGACATTTAGCTGTATATATCGCACATTTTATGTTTTTTTTATAAATTAACAAAAACTTGAGGAACAAAATGGAGTGAGGCCTAACAAAATGTTAGTCTCGCTATTTTCTTTATTTATAAAGGTTCAGTTATTAGATACTTAGAATAATTTGTCATTCCAAGATTAATTCAAATATCAAATATCAGTTGGTGTTTTGGTCTGAAGATAGAAACATCGTTTCTGAAGGCCTCAAAATAACATTTATTGGACAGTTTGTTTTCAACTTGAATTATTTCAAATACCTTGTCATACACTGTATATTTTCTAACACAAGGCAGTTGGTAAAGCCAGTTTTCTTTGGCAGGCTCTGAATAGACTTAGCGTGTTTGTACAGGATATTCTTTTGTAGTATAAGCTACTGAAAATTAAACACATCCTATTTTAAGAGTAATACTTGAACCAAACAAATAATCCATTTTTCTTCAGGTAGGCTATTGTATTTATAGCTAAATGTCAGCTTTCTAAACCAATTCAGTTCATTATATTCAGACAATAAGAGTCAAATAGTACTTTTAAGTTAGCGCCTACTTATTGTTTCAGTTCCAAATTTTATTTTAAAGTGTGGTAAAAATGTCAACAGATTTTTTCATTGCTTAAAATAAGATTGCAAACTTTTAAACAAGTTGTATTAGGTCTCTCAAATAATTTAGAACGTCTCTGACCTTTTAGGGAAGAAATTCACAATTAGCACTTTGTCGTCTCGATTTTACTGCATTCGGTTATAATTTTTTTCACCCACTTAAAACCTTCAAGATTAATTTATTGGGCGATTAAGTTCTTTAGGCCATCATTAACCTCTAAAAAAAAATATAAAGCACCAAACATTAAAATAATTGGCGTAATAACTTAAACATTTTCAACGAGAAAGTTGATTTTCTGAAATATTTCTAACCAACAGGATGAATTATCACAAAATGTATAAAATACCTTTAGAAAATTAAATCAAACAGCGAGAAAAGTGTTATTGGTTCTAGCCTAGTTCTTTTAAATAGTGCATCTTTGCAGACTATAAACCTAGGTAACTAATACTTTACAAATACTGTTTTATTCACTTCACCAACTCTCACAAAACGGTTTGCTGGCAGTTTTCCTGTACCAAGCTACTGAGTTGTATATTTAGGCTAGAATTCTTAACCAATTCAGTTCATTATATTCAGAACTAAGAGTCAAATATTACTATTTAAGTTAGCGCCTACTTATTGTTTCGGTTCCAAATTTTAATTGTAGTGTGGTAAAAATGTCAATAGATTTTTTATTGCTTAAAATAAGATTTCAAACTTTCCAGACAAGTTGTATTAGGTCTCTCAAATGATTTAGAGTGCATCTGACCTTTTAAGGGAAGAAATTCACAATTTAGCACTTTGTCGGTCTCCGATTTTACTGCATTCGGTTATAATTTTTTTCACCCACTTAAAACCTACA
Organism: Matsumurasca onukii; assembly: GCA_018831715.1. Classification (NCBI taxonomy): domain Eukaryota; kingdom Metazoa; phylum Arthropoda; class Insecta; order Hemiptera; family Cicadellidae; genus Matsumurasca; species Matsumurasca onukii. The sequence continues at coordinate 24,453,057 of CM032067.1, read as the reverse complement.
AGATTAATTTATTGGGCGATTAAGTTCTTTAGGCCATCATTAACCTCTAAAAAAAAATACTCCAAGCACCAAACATTAAAATAATTGGCGTAATAGCTTAAACATTTTCAACCGAAAAGTGGATTTTCTGAAATATTTCTAACCAACAGGATGAATTATCACAAAATGTATAAAATACCTTTAGAAAATTAAATCAAACAGCGAGAAAAGTCATAAAAGTGTTATTGGTTCTAGCCTAGTTCTTTTAAATAGTGCATCTTTGCAGACTACAAACCTAGGTAACTTATACTTTACAAATACTGTTTTATTCACTTCACCAACTCTCACAAAACGGTTTGCTGGCAGTTTTCCTGTACCAAGCTACTGAATTGTATATTTAGGCTAGATTTATTTGAGTCCAACCATAAATCTAGATTATAATTATATGTCCTGTTCTAAACTGGGTTCTTGTTTGATGTTAAGTATGCCTTGGTTGACATGTAGTAGGTAGCAATTTCGTTCAACAATTAACTTAACTTTGAGCCTGATTCATAACATATTTGTTTTTTGTAAAAATGCATAACTAATCTTATCCTCGAATTTCTAAATCAGTTCAAAGATCTTACTCAATTTATTTTTCCGGCCCTTTCATTAATAACTATTACCATTACCATCAGGCTACCTCTAAACTGATATAGTTTAAAGCAAAGACTGAGATAATTAAGGTCCAAGTAACAGTGTCAGTTCCAAATAACAGTTCGTATGAGATTAAATCCAACTGAACAGTTCCAAGTAGCAGCTCCAAATAACAGTTCCAGAAAACGGACGACAAGAAAGGAACTCAGTCCCAACTTTAAAGTCACTTTTAGCCACTTTTAAATAAGTTCCGCGCCTCAAAACAGTTTTTTATATGTATAGTGGTCTTCTCCACGTCGTGCTAAATCAGTTTTAGCTCATGACAAGACAAGTCACTATACTGGAATAATATCAAGATGTCGGGCTAACTTCACGCTTGTCTTGCAAATAAATTCAAAATTCACTGTCTGTAACACGGTTTTCAACAAATGTATACAATTTGGAATTATTTTTGCAACATATTATTAAAGGGTAAGTTTAACTCATACTTTAGATGAAGTTTAAAGCGTCTAACCCTATAATACCGGAGAAAAAAATTAAAAACTGTTGCAAAATCGTGAAAAAAGTAGCAAATTTGAAACTTTTGCCCTTTTTGAGGGTGAAGGAGGCCAGATACGACAAAAAGTCATAGGACCAAAACGATAGAGCGTCTAAAACCTGACCATGAAAATTCAATCAGATTTTAGATTAGACTTACCGTTCACCCACTAGACGTTTTTTAGAAACATGTTTTCCGCCATTTTGGTTTTATTTTTTAGGGTGGTTAAAATTTAATATTTCGGGTTTTGGCAATTTTTCCGTCGGTGAGTTTGTAAAAGGTACCTACATACCAAATTTCAAGTTTCTAGCTAATCTAGAAGTGGGTAAACATTTGTATATATCAGTGAGTCAGTGAGTTACACAGAGGGTTGTATATATTATAGACTCGTCTGTGCTGTAGAGGTCTTTGGGAACTAACTCAGCTTTCGAACCAGAGTTTTGAACCCACTAAGGCGTCACTGCATTTTGACGGAACTCCTGCCTGCATTTCATAAACTACCGTCCTGTGTCTCCCAGTTCGGTAGCTGTTCCTGCCTCTAGTATCAAGGTGTGCGTCAATACCTCTTATGGGCTTGCATTTGTTTTGAGAAAAACTGTCGTCTCTAAAATGTATAGGCAGAGAATTAATCAACACTGAGTTTTGAACGCTGTTCTGCACGACTCTCCCACTGCAGTTTGCAATAGCTCTGTGTCCCTTTAGCTATCATGGCAGTCTTATTACCTTGAAAATATGCTCAGCGGTCTGTTGGAAATATGCTATTTAAAGCGTTGCAGAACAAAGTCTGTTTACAAAATAATCTACATTTAGAAGTGGTATATATACGCGGGCTGTTCAGAAACTAACTTGCTTTTTTATTATATATAGCAAGTAGACGAATGATGATACAAATACATGATGCAATGGTCACAAACGTCGTTGGATAGACTGACTCATTGTGAATCTTAATGTGATCAACACTTTGTTTTGACAATTTATACTATCTAAACTTTGAAACTAAATTATCTCTACTTGTAATATTTCCATGGTAACAGATAGCCCTATTTTTAAACAATTATTTTAGCATCCATTTTTTCTAAATGGATTTCTAGACTCCTTGTTCAATGGACACATTTGAATTGTGTTTTCAACTTTAAAAAGTGCGCGTAATCTAGCAATTTGCGAACTTAGAGTGAATTGCGTCCACTCTCTATGGACACTAGCGGTGGAATGTTATGCAATGGTGTAGAGAACCTTGTGCCTTAGATTCATAGTGCTCCGATCTGCATTGTGAATATACCAAAGTACAGGAGAAAGAATTCTCTTTAATGTGAATATAATACACCGTGTCCACAAATAGTGTGCGTTTTGAAATCATGAACGGAACTTAATTTAAAACAGCCCTCTTAAGTAAAATAATTGTATTTAAATCAATATTTTGTTTTACTTTTTAACCGACTTCTACATAAGGAGGGAGGTTACACAATTCGACAGGACTTTTTTTCTTTATGTTTGTACACATAACTTTTGAACACGAATACCGTTTAAACGCGGTTTTTTGTAGAAATTACCTCCCGGTGGTCCCATATAAAATATTTTGATTCAAACCTAGCTTCTATATATAAAAGTAAAAACACCAAAATCTCATAAAACCCTGTATTTGCGGCATATCTTGAGCTGTAAAACACTATTAAGAAGTACATAAGGGCTCCGTTACACTATTTCGATGTAAAATTGAATTTCCAACAATTTGGTATCCTTTAATCTATGGAATCTTTAGTTTCGGCTGAGATCAAACATATTTTATTAAAAATACATGAAAACTTTTCTTTGTTTGACTTTATACATTTTAGAAGCCGAGCTATACTATTGATCAAAGTTTTGAAAACACCAAGTGAGGTAAAATTTAATTGTCTTTCCGAAATGTGGTTAATTAATATGATATTCTTTATCTTTATGAAGCTACGGCCTCCTTTTTGCTAAAAAAACATTATTTTAAACATTTCTATTAAGTTTGAAAGCCATAGGAACTATTTTTTTTTTTCAGAAAGTCGGCGCTGTCTTAGAAATTGTTTCGGACAAATTTGCAGCGCCGCCTTCAAATTGCCATGACATTTTCTCCAAAATGTATGGATCAACGTTGCCTAGACTAGTGGTAACAGGGTTTATAGCCTTTAGCCAGTCCGATATTTCACTAATTGAAATGAAACATTCAAGTCATAGTAAGCTATCTTGGAAACATCCAGGCTGCTTTTTAAGACTAAATGATGTTGGTGGAATTTCAATGCATTATAAAAACAGGACATTTTAAATTCCATTTTGTAATTTATTGAAGTTTGGTAGCAGTGACTAAATAAATTTGTAGTAGATTAAGACACGTGATATTATACATTTAAAGCTATTTTTCCCTTTTTAGATATTTTTTATTCAGACCTTTTTGAAGTCAATTCACTTTTTTATTAAAACTTTTTAAATATCATAGACATTTCTCATTGAATCTGAGCTGATACTTCCTTGTACCTATAACCGTGTAGCTGTCGGTGTGAATGAATCAATGCGTGTGGTGGGTGGTGGGTGGCAAGGCCCCTCCCATCACACAACAGCTACTGCTAGGGTGCGCGTGTGATGACAGTCAGTCTGTGTGCGGGAGGTGTCGCTATCTGGTGGTACACCGGGGTAACCCTAGTTCCAGGATATACTGTCACTGAGGCAAGGTATGTACTGTCAACTGCATCACTTTCATATAGTATAAAGAGCATTATGGTACGTGTATGCAATCGCGAAATATTTAGTTTTAGCGAATCAGTGCTTGAAGATGGTACTCCACAGCGATACCGAAATATTTCAAGCTTAACATTATGATGTTTGGTACGGTGTGAACCAAAGAAATAGATTACAAATGCTAATTTCCCAGTTAAAATCACAAATGGGACGTGACAAATAAAATTACTAAAATGGAAATCGAAATCTTCCAATTAGAGTTTATATCCAAATGTCAATTGTCTAAACATATGTGCCTTTGCCAGTTCACTATAGCGCACTTGCACTATTTGCAAGCTATTCTTTATTTTACAGCACAAAATCAGCGACAAAATCTAAAATAAACCGTAACATGTAACGACTGTAATATGTACTTTATATACAAGTCTATAAAAAGTATAAACTAACCTCAATAAATAAAATTTTATACTTTAAAGTCGGGATCTAAAATAACGTTGAAACCCCTTTAGTCCTGGTGAATGATAATCCTATTGAAGAGTGAATTATTTCTATTTTTTAGGGATCAATGTGGAAAAAAAAACTTACATGGGATGTTCACATTAACCATGTCTGTAGCAAAGTTTCAAGTGGTATTTTTCTTGCTGAGAAATCTAGCGACTCATTGTTCTAAGGTGTTTGAAAATAGCCTATTATGGTATCATCCATCCCCATTTACAGTATGGAACATGCTTATGAGGAAACTGTGCCAAAACAAAATCAATCGAGTTTTTATTTTACAAAAATACGCCATTAGAATCTTGGAAATGTTAAACAAAGAGACTCTTGTCGAAATTTATTTCAAGAACTAGAAATTCTTACGTTTCCTTCACTTTATATTTACGAAACCTTTCACATTAAATAAATACAATTTGGTCCAAGACAATGAAATTCATAGCTATAATAGTCGATCAGTAAATAACTATAGAATCGGATATTATAGACTTGAAATTAGTGATAGGTCGAATCTGAAAAATTATCGAATCAATTCGAATCGAATTTAGCCTCTTCGAATCTCGAATCCCGAATTCGAAGCCGAATTTAAATTTACACTACTGGTACACTGTTAAATATAAATGCAAGGGTTTTCTGCCTGAAATAAATTATTTCAAAGCCACAACTTCTATTTTGAACAATATAATAAGTATTATTTTAAAAAATAAAACATAATTTAGTTATCTGATATTAAATTTAAAAAATATTGGCCTCAGATACAAAAACAATACTATATTGTATTGTTTTGAAAAGTACTGCATATATATTTTTAAAATTTATACAATTATACATGTTGAACAATATTTTGGTGAAAAGTAGTTCTTAGCATACGTTTTATTTAGCATAGTTTTGGTTGTTCACGTCTATAGTAAAATATTTCTAACATTCTGATTCTAACTGTAATTTCAAAGTAGGTATATACTAAGACGAAGTCTTAAAAATTAAAACTAACAATAAGTAATCGTCGTATGCACAAACTAACGCACATAACACACTGACAACCGAGTCGAAAGTTACTGATTGAAGTAGTTTTGATTCGATTGAAACTTGCGTTTAGTTTGTGGGGTTAGGATTTTGAACATTACTGATAAAGGGCATTTTGCCAATGTTGTGACAGAAAATTGGATTAGTCAAATTTTTTAATTTGTTTAAACTACTTTCTATTAAAATTTAGAATCGCAACAATTTACATTATATTTGATGATTTCGTGACGAGCACCACTGACGATGCGATCGAGAGCCATATTGTTTGTCTGACGGTGACAGACGACACGCCTGCGCATAGAACGCGTCACGTGATTGCTAATGTTTGCGATAAATCGAGTCGAAACTCTCGAACTATCGTTACGATAACTGCGCGGTAGCGATAAGCATGGACGATAATCGGAACTAGTCGATAGTCAAAGAAGTTGAATCCGATACGTCTTGTCTACTTGCCCAATGGCAATTATTAAGACGCAATACGCTCACTCGGAATTTCTAATGCACAAATCACGCCACGGTTCATTTTACTGGGATTGATGAGAATCAATACCGCCCGTGTCTTCGTGTATCCACTCGACTTTTGAGTATCCGGCAAGAACCGGAGTCGAATTCGAATTTAGAAATTCGACATGAACCGACCGAATCTCGAATTCGAATTTTTACCCGAAATTCGGTAGATTCGGGATTTGAATTCAATTCGACCCATCACTACTTGAAATATTCAAGAAATTACCATCACAGTACAAGAGTATTATTGTTTAACAAACTACCACATCAAATTCAAAATCTTCAAGGGTCAAAATTATTCAAAACTAAACTTAAGAACTATTTGACCTCCAACATCTTTTACAGTGTGGAAGAATTTTTAGATCATCCGCCTACCACTTGAAAGGTCTGGAACTTATTGTGTTGATTAATAGGATATTAAGTAATAAAATTAGTTAAATAACTAGAGACTTGTATTTTTAATTAAATAATGTTATATTTGATCTTTTCTTTTATAAACCAAAACAAAACATTTTTTGTAATGGTCAATAAATATACAATCATTTTTATACACACTTTTATTGAATGTAGCTAATTGCAAATTAAACCTATATATTTTGAAGTTAGGGAATACGACGTGATAGTTTAAAGCATCTGTTTTCAACCATATAATGAATTCATTTAATTGTGCCTGAAAGCTTCATGCTGGAAGTTCCATTGTCTTTTGATTATCAGTTCTTTGACGACATAACTTTGGACACTGTATACAAACAGCTGTTTGCCAATCTGTACCAAACCGATATGTAAATGTAAAAATTGTAATGGACTAATTTTAAACATTTATAAGTTTTAGAGAGACTATTATTTGTGGTTATTTATAAGAAATGGCGCGCGAATGACTTGAGTACAGGTATGGTTGTCACTCGAATATCTCGTACTTTGTGTGAGTGAACTTGAATAATTGTTTCTACAATGCTTTACTAACTTGGTTCCGCGGCAGTTTATTATCTATCTAGAACAACTCTAAAGTGGGCAAAAGCAATCAAGAGTATTTATTTACTCTTCAAGTGTTGAGATTGCTACAATTCTGTGATAAGGAAAGGCGGGAATTGTTACTCTAAGTACAAGACACTTATCTGCGCTTGCCAATCCAAACATACGTAATTTTGATCAATTTTACTTTTTGATGTGGGAGAGTGAACTAAAACCATGTATTGGTGAAAATTATAATGACTTTCTTATCTTTCAATCGATTGATTGCAAAATAAAAGCTTTCCTCTATATTCAAAGATTTTGATTGCGTATTACAAGGTGTTTTTAAACGCAACCTAATTTTCAAGCTGTAGCGACACATTCTTTACGATCAATATCATATGTTCATAAGTTTGTATTGTTGGTTGTTTCACTTATTCAATCAGCTGGTGTGTATTGTTGCAGTCATATTGTGGTTTTGATTTCCTAACTTGATGTTATTGTGAAATAAACGCAACAATGGTTTTTAGCAAAGATAAAGAGTGTTTATGGTTGAAGATTACTTAAGAGCAAGGTAATTTTTTTCTTTGTGTCAAGAGGCGTTTAAGATCACGTTTGAAGGCGTGAGTAGGCTATTTGCTCTTGTTGTTTCAACGTTCTTGAATAGTTTTAGGGGTATTTTCCAAATTACCCAAACATTCTCCAAAAATAAACAGTCTTTGATCTTCGCTAAAAATCATGATTGCGTTTATTTCACAATAACATGAAATTAGGAGATCAAAACTACAATTTTACTGCAACAATACATACCATCTGATAAGTATTGAAGTGACAGACCAATGATACTAACCTATAACCATATATTGGTTGTAAACAATGACTTAGTTTAGTTTGAACATTGGGTTGCGTTAAAAAAACACTGTATTTCTAGTACAGTGTAAAAGTTTGTAGAATTTTTGCTTTGCTAACCGTGACCTCTCCCGGTGTAAGTACAAGTACATAGTCTCATCATTGCATGTGATAAACGTGTCTGAGAATAGCATTTGTCAACGAAACTAAGCCCTTCAAACAGAGCACTGACTCTTGTCTAAGTCTAAGTTACAATGAAGATAATGTTATAGTAGGTAGATAGCGCATAGATGTCACATGGCGGAGGGAGGAGAATCAACATAGTTCGGCAGCCCAAGCACAGATAGCGCTGCGAGAGAATTCTGACGTAGAGTCACTGACGCACGCGCAAGTTTATTCAGTATCGAACGTCACAGGACTTTGTCACATTTAAGTCATCGAAATCGGACAAACTCGAGCCTGTGGCACCGAGGGGGAGAGGACGGCGAAAGTCAGCAGCGCTATCTGTGCTTGAACTGCCGCAACTATGTTGATTTTCCTGCCTCAGTTGTTCGGCATCTATCCGCAATCTACTTACCATAATTTCGTATGGAGTATCCATCTAGGGGGGAGAGACTCTGTAACGAAACTAGTTTTTAAAGCCCAGAAGAGGGCCATTAAGATTGTGTTTGGGCTCAGAGTAAGCGCGTCTTGTCGGGGTGTTTTTAGCGGCAATATCCTTTTGACATTTCCAAGTATTTACATTTATAATAGTTTTGTTTATTTTAAATTAGATTCTCATATTTTTCCACCATGCCCCATCTCAAAATACAACCTCCGTCGGTCTTATAAGTTGGCAATCCCTCGGCATAAGACTTCATTCTTTGAAAATCAAACCATGTACAACTCAATACAAATGTTTAACCATCTGCCCTTGCTTTTGAGAAATGAATCAAACATAAAACAGTACAAAAGTACTTTAAAAGCATTGCTCATAGCAAAAGAGTTTTATACAGTTAAAGATTTTCTTGAAACAAGACTGTAGAAAAGTAGAAACTTGTTTATGTCTGTAGCTTATGTTGTGTGTTATGTAATATAAGACATATTACATATTACATGTTTCATCAAATAATTGATGAAACATTATTTGACGAGTGTCATGCAATTTATTTTGTTACTTGACAATAAAGAGATTTGAGTTATAACATAATCTTTGGATACAATGAGACATACACTACACTACACTAAATGACGATTCAGTGTCATATCTCCGCTGCAGTTTCTAGTTTACAGACTGCCTCGTGTACAGTTCAAGTGTTTGGCACACAATTATTTTATAATGTTTGATTTAGTTTTGACGTCAATACCACTACCAATATTTGCTGCTGATAACTGATAACAGTCGAGGTGTTGATAAGAGCACACCTTCTGTTCGCGAATGGCGCCCGAGTTGGGAAACTCTGAGACTTGCTCGGGCTCCTAGAGCTCTGACATTTATACATCATGTACACAAAAGAAGTAAACACTTCTTGAAAGAACTGATGAGAACTTCTTGGTAAGTTTGATGAGAACTTTCTTCATCAATTTTACACAAACTACGAGACCGACATGGCTGCGGTTAGTATTAATGGGTTGGGAAAAATATTAACATTTTTCTGCATAGCTGACTTTTGTTAACAATGCAAAAATCTGACAAAAGTCGTGATTTAGTTTGGAAGACCTTAATCTGCTACCACAAGTCAACGTCGGTATCGGACACGTTATCAAAGAACCTCCAAATAGAAAATCAATCTACGATTGGCATCAAAAGTGCAATTTCACGAGTTGCCTAGAATAGGACAAAGCTCCGGCGGAATCCAGCGACGCCTGATGTTCAGATCGAGGAAGTTCGAGCAACCTTTGTAAACACTCAGAGGATATCAATTATCAACATAGAAAGTGGGTTTGGATCTTCAAATGCCTTCCACGATTTGGAAGATTATGAGAAACAAAATTCAGATTTGCCGTTGAATCTCTTGGAGCTCAGGCATCGCATTACAAAGTGTCGATGAAGCCACTCTTCAAAAAGGTTTGGTCAACCATGCCAAACCATGGTTAACACATTGAGCATTGTAGCACATATAGGAACAACTTGAAAGTTTTATCTTTCTAACGGCGTATGTTAATCTTTCTAACTTGGTAAAACTTCGCTGTAGTTGTTAAACAAAGTTATTTACTTCTTTTGTGTCCATCCGGTACATTGCGAACTACGTGTTAAGGGTTGAATGTAATGTTTCCGAATGTATTGGTTCGTGAAGGACAATTACAAGTGTGTACGTACTCTGTCACAGCCTGTACATTGATGTTAACTTATTGTTGCAGTGTACATTGATGTATATTGAAACATATGAGTGAATCTTACACTTGGATGAAACTGATTTTCTAAGTCACTTACTTTGGCTCGAACACAAGAATTCCTTCAGATTAAATTAAAGTGACGCGAGCTTTTCTATATAAAATAGAGTTATTCATTTCTATCGGCATTTAGAACGAAACTTCGAGCAGTGTACACCCTGTATAAATGTCAGTATGTCAGCTTCACAACACTTGAGTCAAATTGAAAATTGTAAACAGTATTTATATATACCAATCTACACCACCTATGTATAAAACCAAACTACATAAACCACACAATTTTGTAAAATTTTCAAGAAATTGTACAGTAATTAATTTTTATCAAATTAAAATTACCCTTTTATTTTTTATATTTATTTATATGTATGAAATAATTTCGATACAATTTGGTATAAAATGTACGTTACCATTACCAACGTAAATACGAATTTAAAATCCGTAGAACCAGATTGAGATGTCGGAGTAAAACAGTTTTCCCGGCCTCTTGGTCGGACTGGTTTGATCTTTAGGACCACTTTATTCCGGTAAAATTGACGGTATAACTTTTGGAAAACGCCTCCTCAAGTTAAACCGCGGCTTAAACAAGGCACCAACGGTAACAAATGTTTTCGTTGAAATCGGATTTTAAATACAGTTTTATAGCGTAAACACCATTTTGGGGTAGATTGGTTCCCGATATTAAAAAGGCGAGGACATACAGTCGCTGAAGTATGGATGTATGGTAGTGTCGAAGGGTGGGTGGGGGAGTTTGATCGATGAACGAGTGAAAAGCAATGATATGGCTGTATCGACGAAACACGCACAATCAATCAATAAATGTTCTAAGGAGACAAAGAGAAGAAAATATAAACAATTTCAACCGCAATGATAGCTAAAACCCTCCAGTGCCTGGCAGCCAATTATACTAAATCTGTGCATAACAAGAGCACAGTTGAGCCAATGGGAGTGCAGAGACACCGTCCGATGAAGTATATACGTCGGCGTCCATTGACTGATATACCGGGTGGCCACGATAAGGGTTGTCCTAATCAGATTTTAGATTAGACTTACCGTTCACCCACTAGACGTTTTTTAGAAAACACGTTTTCCGCCATTTTGGTTTTATTTTTTTTTAGGGTGGTTAAAATTTAATATTTCGGGTTTTGGCAATTTTCCGTCGGTGAGTTTGTAAAAGGTACCTACATACCAAATTTCAAGTTTCTAGCTAATCTAGAAGTTGGGTAAACATTGTATATATCAGTGAGGTCAGTGAGTTACACAGGGTTGTATATATTATGGACTCGTCTGTGCTGTAGAAGGTCTTTGAGACCAACTCAGCTTTCAGACGAGTTTTGAACATACAGGCGTCACTGCATTTTGACGGAACTCCTGCCTGCATTTCATAAACTACCGTCCTGTGTCTCCCAGTTCGGTAGCTGTTCCTGCCTCTAGTATCATAAGAGTGTGCGTCAATACCTCTTATGGGCTTGCATTTTGTTTTGAGAAAAACTGTCGTCTCTAAAATGTATAGGCAGAGAAGTGTCAACACTTTGAGTTTTTTGAACGCTGTTCTGCACGACTCTCCCCACTGCAGTTTTGCAATAGCTCTATTGTCCCTTTAGCTATCATGGCAGTCTTATTACCTTGAAAATATGCTCAGCGGTCTGTTGGGGGAAATATGCTATTTTAAAGCGTTGCAGGAGCAAAGTCTGTTTTTTTAATGTGTCTACATTTTAGAAGTGGTATATATACGCGGGCTGTTCAGAAACTAACTTGCTTTTGTTGTATATATAGCAAGTAGACGAATGATGATACCGTACATGATGCAATGATGCAAACGTCGTTGGATAGACTGACTCATTGTGAATCTTACAATGTGATCAACACTTTGTTTTGACAATTTTATACTATCTAAACTTTGAAACTAAATTATCTCTACTTGTAATATTTCCGCCAGTAACAGAATAGCCCTATTTACTTTAAACAATTATTTTAGCATCCATTTTTTTCTAAATGGATTTCTAGACTCCTTGTTCAGCCGGACACATTTGAATTGTGTTTTCAACTTTAAAAAGTGCGCGTAATCTAGCAATTTGCGAACTAGGTGAATTGCGTCGCTCTCTATGGACACTAGCGGTGGAATGTTATGCAATGGTGTAGAGAACCTTGTGCCTTAGATTCATAAGTGCTCCGATCTGCATTGTGAATATACCAAAGTACAGGAGAAAGAATTCTCTTTAATGTGAATATAATACACCGTGTCCACAAATAGTGTGCGTTTTAGAAATCATGAACGGAACTTAATTTAAAAACAGCCCTCTTAAGTAAAATAATTATGTTAAATCAATATTTTGTTTACTTTTTAACCGACTTCCTACGCAAGGAGGAGGTTACACAATTCGACTTGGACTTTTTTTTTCTTGTATGTTTGTACACGCATAACTTTTGAACACGACTACCGTTTTAAACGCGGTTTTTTTTTGTAGAGAGATTACCTCCCCGGTGGTCCCATATAAAATATTTTGATTCAAACCTAAGCTTCTATATATAAAAAAGTAAAAAACACCAAAAAATCTCATAAAACCCTGTATTTGCGGCATATCTTGAGCTGTAAAAGCACTATTATGAAGTACATAAGGGCTCAAGTTACACTATTTCGATGTAAAATTGAATTTCCAACAATTTGGTATCCTTTAATCTATGGAATCTTTAGTTTCGGCTGAGATCAAACATATTTTATTAAAAAAATACATGAAAACTTTTCTTTGTTTGACTTTATACATTTATAGAAGCCGAGCTATACTATTGATCAAAGTTTTGAAAACACCAAGTGAGGGTAAAATTTAATTGTCTTTCAGAAAATGGTTAATTAATATGATATTCTTTATCTTTATGAAGCTACGGCCTCCTTTTTGCTAAAAAAAATTATTTTAAACATTTCTATTAAGTTTGACATAGGAACTATTTTTTTTTTTTTCAGAAAGTCGGCTGTCTTAGAATTGTTTCAGACAAATTTGACGCCATGACTAGTGCCATGACATTTTCTCCAAAATGTATGGATCAACGTTACCTAGAAGTGGTAACAGGGTTTATAGCCTTTAGCCAGTCCGATATTTCACTAATTGAAAAAATTCAAGTCATAGTAAGCTATCTTGGAAACATCAGGCTGCTTTTTAAGACTAAATGATGTTGGTGGAATTTCAATGCATTATAAAAACAGGACATTTTAAATTCCATTTTGTAATTTATTGAAGTTTGGTAGCAGTGACTAAATAAATTTGTAGTAGATTAAGACACGTGATATTATACATTTAAAGCTATTTTCCCTTTTTTGATATTTTTTATTCGAACCTTTTTGAAGTCAATTCACTTTTTTATTAAAACTTTTTAAATATCATAGACATTTCTCATTGAATCTGAGCTGATACTTCCTTGTACCTATAACCGTGTAGCTGTCGGTGTGAATGAATCAATGCGTGTGGTGGGTGGTGGGTGGCAGGCCCTCCTCACCACAACAGCTACTGCTACAGGGTGCGCGTGTGATGACAGTCAGTCTGTGTGCGGGAGGTGTCGCTATCTGGTGGTACACCGGGGTAACCCTTATTCCAGGATATACTGTCACTGAGGCAAGGTATACTGTCAACTGCATCACTTTCATATAGTATAAAGAAACGTGTGGTACGTGTATGTCACAATCGCGAAATATTTAGTTTTAGCGAATCAGTGCTTGAAGATGGTACTCCACAGCGATACCGAAAATATTTCAAGCTTAACATTATGATGTTTTGGTACGGTGTGAACAAAAGAAATAGATTACAGAATGCTAATTTCCCAGTTAAAATCACAAATGGGACGTGACAAATAAAAATTACTAAAATGGAAATCGAAATCTTCCAATTAGAGTTTATATCCAAATGTCAATTGTCTAAACATATGTGCCTTTGCCAGTTCACTATAGCGCACTTGCACTTTTGCAAGCTATTCTTTAATTTTTACAGCACAAAATCAGCGACAAAATCTAAAATAAACCGTAACATGTAACGACTGTAATATGTACTATATACAGAATGTCTATAAAAAATGTATAAACTAACCTCAATAAATAAAAAATTTTATACTTTAAAGTCGGGATCTAAAATAACGTTGAAACCCCTTTAGTCCTGGTGAATGATAATCCTATTGAAGAAGTGAATTATTTCTATTTTTTAGGGATCAATGTGGAAAAAAAAACTTACATGGGATGTTCACATTAACCATGTCTGTAGCAAAGTTTCAAGTGGTATTTTCTTGCTGAGAAATCTAGCGACTCATTGTTCTAAAGGTGTTTGAAAAATAGCCTATTATGGTATCATCCATCCCCATTTACAGTATGGAACATGCTTATGAGGAAACTGTGCCAAAACAAAATCAATCGAGTTTTTATTTTACAAAAATACGCCATTAGAATCTTGGGAAATGTTAAACAAAGAGACTCTTGTCGAAATTTATTTCAAAACTAGAAATTCTTACGTTTCCTTCACTTTATATTTACGAAACCTTTCACATTAAATAAATGCAATTTGGTCCAGGTAATGAAATTCATAGCTATAATAGTCGATCAGTAAACCTTTATAGAATCGGATATTATAGACTTGAAATTAGTGATGGGTCGAATCTGAAAAATTATCGAATCGAATTCGAATCGAATTTAGCCTCTTCGAATCTCGAATCCCGAATTCGAAAGCAATTTAAATTTACACTACTGTGTACACTGTTAAATATAAATGCAAGAGTTTCTGCCTGAAATAAATTATTTCAAAGCCACAACTTCTATTTTGAACAATATAATAAGTATTATTTTAAAATAAAAAACATAATTTAGTTATCTGATATTAAATTTAAAAATATATTGGCTCAGATACAAGCAATACTATATTGTATTGTTTTGAAAAGTACTGCATATATATTTTTTTAAAATTTATATACAATTATACATGTTGAACAATATATTTTGGTGAAAAGTAGTTCTTAGCATACGTTTATTTAATAGTTTTGGTTGTTCACGTCTATAGTAAAATATTTCTAACATTCTGATTCTAACTGTAATTTCAAGTAGGTATATACTAAGACGAAGTCTTAAATTAAAACAACAATAAGTAATCGTCGTATGCACAAACTAACGCACATAACACACTGACAACCGAGTCGAAAGTTACTGATTGAGTAGTTTTGATTCGTTGAAACTGCGTTTAGTTTGTGGGGTTAGGTTTTGAACGTACTGATAAAGAGCATTTTGCCAATGTTGTGACAGAATTGGATTAGTCAATTTTTAATTTGTTTTAAACTACTTTCCTTTATTAAAATTTAGAATCGCAACAATTTACATTATATTTGATGATTTCGTGACACGAGCACCACTGACGATGCGATCGAGAGCCATATTGTTTGTCTGACGGTGACAGACGACGCCTGCGCATAGAACGCGTCACGTGATTGCTAATGTTTGCGATAAATCGAGAGTCGAAACTCTCGAACTATCGTTACGATAAGGAAACAACGGATTACAGGAGTACTATTAGAGCAAAGATGAAACAAACTTTTTTCTCGGAGATGTATCAGGGTAAATACGAATTACGTGGAATAAAATCGAGTTTAAACATGGGCAGAAGCTCATAGGTTGTAAGACAGTTTATCAAAGATGAGGGTCATTTTTGATATGTTATAGACAGTTAGAGTTATGAATAGTCGCGTAAGCTTTTTGGACGCCCTGCAGCAACTATAAATCGATTAAAACATGGCGTTTACGTATTTCTTCAAATTTGACGAGCTTTTAATGGTATGCAAAATGTCACCAAAGATTAACAAATGTAAACATTGAAGCAGCATTAATTATCGTCGTAAAACAATAAAGAAGGTATGCATGTTACATCATTAAAAGATATAATATGAATCTTTTGTATTAAACATAGCAGAGTTACAAAAAAAAATAACCTGATTTCATATTTTAGTAGTTATACGGCTCTCGCTGGTCTCTTAAGAGTCATTCTAATTGTTTTCTTGGTAAAAACTCATAAAATTAGTAAAAACAAACATAATAAGAATATAACACATTGTTTGCCAGTATAAACAGAGTAGGGAGAAAACCAGTTGTCATGGTTATGTATTGCGCACTTTGCGTATTTTATCTGCTGTGTTATATCAGCTGATTGACGCTGTTGTATTGCTGTATTTAAAATTTCACATGTTACGTGTCAAATTAAATGAATAGCCACCGGTACTATTTGAAATACAACGTTCCAACAGCTTGAGAAATCAATCAGCTGATAACACAGCAGATAAAATATTGCAAAGTGGCATAACATAACCATGACAACTGGTTTTCTCCCTACTCGTTTTATAACAGCTACAAACAATTATTGTTATATTTTATTTCTGTTTGTTTTTGTCATTTTATGAGTTTTTACCAAGAAGAACTATTTTATTAGAATTGTGGTTCTTAAATTAGGTACCAAGCGAGTCAAACGACCGTATAAACTACTAAAATACAGGCAAAATCAAGGTTAAAATTGGTTTTGTTATAGTTTTAAACGAAAAAAAGATACAAAGTTATGTTTATACAAAAGGTTCATATTAAAATATCTTTCAATGGTATGCAACATGCTATACCTACTATTTAATATTTTGACTTATTCATGATAATAGCAACTTCAATGTTTACATCGATTTGAGGTTAGAAATCTTTGAAAACATTGTTGTACTCATCATTTAAAAGCTCGTCAAATTCTGAGAAATAATACGTAAACGCCATATTTTAATCGAATTTATAGTTTGACTGCAGGGTGTCCCGTAAGTTACGCGACTCATGTTCATAGCTCTAGCTTTGTAATGGCGCAACATATCAAAAATTGTTACGCCAAAATGTCGAGAATTGTCTTTGATTAAACTATGTACAATATGAACACCTTGTATTTAAAAATCGAGTTTTGACCCCGTGAGTTCTGTATTGACACACCTGTATACTGAGAATCTTAAAATATTTTTCCTGAAATCTCCTCGTACGATTTCCAGAGAGAAAGTTTGTTTCATCTTTCTAGCTCTAGTAGTACTCCTGTAATCCGTTTAGGACACCTTATCGTACACCATATTATATTTATAATGGTTGACTTATGCCGATCTCGCAGCTACGGTTGGTACACCTGACGGAAAGAAAGAAGCACTGCGACAGAAAGTACGAGTATACAAAAAGAGCTACAACAGTCTCAGCAAGTTCACTGAGGATGCTCAATTGCATGCTTTGGCACTGTAAATAGTTATTGACTCAGGCCGCATATAGACAACATCCCTCTGTTAGTTGTGTTGCCGAGTCAGCATCTCATCACGTGACCAGGTCCAGCACTCAGCACCATTCGTACAATACACAGTTCTTTCATGACTCATTGTTGGAATACGAGCTGATGACTGCTGAAGCACATGATACGAGGATATCGAGCATTCATAGGACACATTCAGAGCTATTCGTGTCTAACTGTCTATCGCCAAAGAGAAAGGAATGTCGCAGTTTTGCACTTCCCAACATCCCCTAAGTCAAATTTACGAGTGTGTGTGTGTTACTAGTCATCAGGTGAACAAGTCGCAATGTTGCACAAAATGTTGCTTTTCAAAATCTCTAAGCTAAGTTCGATAACCGGCAAAACCAGGTCACCAAGAGTGACCTTTTCGGAGAGGGGGGAACAAAATGTCTACAAGTTTTTAGATCATAAAAATTAGTTTTTGTAAACTCTCCTAACTATATCCTCACTGTAGGAAGTACACTAGGCCTCACGGTAGCGCTAGTGGCTATGTTTATATTTGCTAAGTACCAGCAAAGATTATGTTCTGGTAGGTAGACTGCACATGGCTGAGACAGGAAAACCAACATAGTTCGGTCGCCTAAGCACAGATAACGAATTATTTTAAGAGTCTCAAGTAGAGCCCTTGACACACGCGCAAGTTTGTTCGTTCCCGAAAATTGCACGATTTGGCCACATTTAAGTACTTAATTGAAATGGGACAAACTCGAGCATGTGGAGCCGAGGGAGGGAGAAAGACGAGACGGCAGCGCTATTTGTGCTCGGGCTACCTAACTATGTGGATTTTCCTGCCTCAGCCATGTGTCATCTATGCGCAATCCACTAACCATAACATTATCTTTGATACCAGCGGCTAAGCGGCTTTACCAAAGATAAACGATCGAAGGATTTTAATTGTATACACGAACACTTCCACATCCAGAACCAGGGTTAGAAGACAATACTGTGTTGATGTCAAATCGCATTGAAAGGACTTCTTCTATCCGGCTTCACCTTTACAGAAGTGACTGACCCTTGTCCACTGAGTAGACAGTTTGTACTGTGGTTCGGAAGTCACATTAAGCCATTCTAACATACCATTGATCGTTGGACTATTAATTAATGACCAAATTTGGGGAACAGTCGGTTCTAGGTTGTAACAAGACTACATCTCATCATCCATCAAAACACTCATCACACTCCATCATCCCATATTCAACTTAAAATACCCTTTAAGAGTGGTCGGTGTCTCAAAGCAAAGTACCGCTGTATATACTATCAAACGAAGGAATTTATTAGTAGTCCAGTAATCAATAGACTTTATTAAATAATATTTCGGACGTAAAACACTGTTACCTACTTGAAAAACAATAAAAACCTGACACATTACTGCGCTTCCGCAATTGTTCAATTTGCTTTTCTTTGAAAAATTAGAGTTACGCACCTCGCAGAGCCAGTCCGATTTGAATGAAGTTTGAAATAAATATGTACTTTAACAGTATTTGTCAGAATACTGAAAATATTACAAAAATAACTAAGTCGTTTCAAAATGGCTGCCAAAGTGATTTTTCGCTGTAATAGCGATATGAATGAGCCAATTTCAATAAAATTTGGAATAGGTTCTTGCTTCACAATATGAAGTAAAACGTGCAGTAAAGGACATGCAAGTCCGAGCGTAGCGAACATCCTCACTTGACGGAAAATCTTCGTGGCTGAAATGTGATTGATATACATATTTACAGGGATATTGTGTTCTACATGGGTTGTTGACTGTTTGTATATTGTGTTCGTGTGAACACAATGTTACCACATTAGGCCTAGGTCAGGTCTAGACTACAACGTAATGACTCACTTGTCTTGTCTATTCACAAGAACCCCACCCACCCATTCCACACTTGTTTACTTATTTGGCGATGACAAACTAGTTTTGGTTTTAGGAAATTCGTGTGGGAATTAGGAAAGGATGATGAAATTCACTGCTAAGCAAATACTCTACCTAACTTGTAATTGTCCAAATTATGCGAAAATTAACTTTAAACTTTCCGAAATTGAAACTGAGCGGCAGAGCGGTGGTCGTGAACAGAATATTCAATTTTGAAAGAACGCACAACATAATGCTTTACGCAAAGTGCAAACAATTTATTTCAGATTGTATTTGTAGTATGACATGAACGCTTATTTTGTGTGTCATAAAGATTATATGGTTGGTAGATAGCGCATAGATAAGGCTTAGGCAGGAAAATCAACACAGTTCTGCAGCCCAAGCACAGGTAGCGCTGCGAGGGAATTATTTTCGAATCAATTCGAGCTCCTGACACACGCAGAAGGTCGTTCGTTCTCGAAAATCTCACGGACATGTCATCGACATCAGACAACCTCGAGCATGTCGAGCCGAGGGGAGAAAGACGGCAAGAGATGGCAACACTATCTGTGCATGGGCTGCCGAACTTCGTTGATTTTCCTGCCTCAGCCATGTAACATCTGAATATCTTATTTCAAATCTGAATGATCATCTGATTATTTGAATATCCTTGATCATAGTTTCGGTTGAACTAGGTCCCGGTAAGTAGCTACAAGACGGTGAGCCTTGAACAGTTGAGTTTGTGTGCAGAATTGAGTCAGTTGCTAATCTCTGAGACGCGTACAGAATATATTTACATGATTTTTCTTTCATTCCGACTCTTAACAACCGCTTGTTTCACTAATCTGCTCTATTGGCGTTTTAGTCGACGAGCAAGAAATATTTATTAAAGTGTTGCGGGTAAGAATTGTGTAAACCCGAGGCCGCAGGACATACTGCAAGGAACATAGGCAGCAACCAAGCTCCGCCATCGTAGTCCGTTAGAAAACTCTTGACCTCTATCCAAGTTCTTCCAAGCATTTAGTTTAAGTTTTATCTATAACCATTTGTATTTTATTGACTTGCATCGAAATGTAATTATACATAATTATAATATGATGCCAATCAAGAATTTGAATTTGAACTGTGGCCTAAGCCAGGGCCATCGGTCGTGTGTAAGGTACAAAGATCCCTGAGGTCGCAGGCCAGGACCAAGGATATTTTAAGGAAGTATAAGGATCCCTGAGGCCGCAGTCCAGGACCAAGGACTTTTTAGGAATTATAAGGAACCCCGAGGCCTCAGGCCAGGATCAAGGCTTTGTTAAAGGAAGTATAAGGAATTCCCGAGGTCGCAGGCCAGGATCAAGGATTTTAAGGAAGTATAAGGAACCCTGAGGTTGCAGGCCAGGACCAAGGATTTTTAAGGAAGTATAAGGAACCCCGAGGGCCAGGCTAGACCAAGGCTTTGTTAAAGGAAGTATAAGAATTCCGAGGTCGCAGGCCAGGATCAAGGATTTTTAAGGAAGTATAAGGAACCCTGAGGTTGCAGGCCAGGATTAAGGATTTTTTAAGGAAGTAAGGAACCCCAAGGCCGCAGGCCAGGACCAAGGACTTTTAAGGAATTATTAAGAACCCGAGGCCGCAGGCCAGGACCAAGGACTTTTAAGGAAGTATAAGGAATCCTGAGGTCGCAGGCCAGGACCAAGGACTTTAAGGAATCATAAGGAACCCAGAGGTCGCAGGCCAGGACCAAGGACTTTTAAGGAATCATAAGGAACCCCGAGGTCGCAGGCCAGGACCAAGGACTTTTAAGGATTTCGGAAGTATAAGGAATCCCGAGGTCGCAGGCCAGGGCCAACTTTTAAGGAATCATAAGGAATCCCGAGGTCGCAGGCCAGGACCAAGGACTTTTAAGGATTTCAAGGAAGTATAAGGAACCCTGAGCCGCAGGCCAGGACCATGGACTTTAAGGAAGTATAAAGAACCCCAAGTTCGCAGGCCAGGACCAAGGACTTTTAAGGATTTTAAGGAAGTATAAGGAACCCGAGGCCGCAGGCCAGACCAAGGACTTTTAAGGTATATAAAGAACCCCGAGGTCGCAGGCCAGGACCAAGGATCATGTACAGTGATAAACTTAAGTCGGAAAGATCAAAAGTTAACTTTGTTTATTAATCTTTAATGACTAAAATTGTGTTAGGAACTCTCTACTATGTCCACACGTTTTGAAACCAATTACAGTACAGCGCAAGAGGGGTGTGTAGATTGCTCAAGCTAGGTTAGGAGGGTCAGTTCAGTGCAACCCTACCTTCCTTACAACATATCTCAAACAAAACACTTGGAAGTTGCTTCAGGGGTCAGTGATCTCTACAGCATTACAAACACGGCAACCTAGAAGGTATTTTAAGGTGATTATGGAATGAACGGCAAGGGTAATGAGTGTTTTGATTACTAGGTTTCTTGTTACACATAAGGGCCGACTGTTCCCCAGGTAGAGTCATTAATTCACAGCCCAACAACTAAAGAAATGAGCCAACGGCTTAACCAAACAATTGTTTAAGTAATATGATTTGTATCTAAGCACGTATTGAAGGGAGTTGCTCGTGGATATTCGCTCAGTTCGTGCTCAGTGAGTCAGTAAGTCAGTGAGCTATTTCTGCCGAGAGTTGGGCTCCATTCCAAACCGGCCACAAATATGCGACTCTCTTTGTTTACACGGAACATTCAAGATATTCAGACGATTGCCAAACCCTGCATAGTCATATGAAACGCTAGACCAAGGTAGACAGCGCATAGATGCCGAACTACTGAAGCAGGAAAATCAACACAGTTGCGGCAGCCCAAGCACAGGCAGAGTAGGCCACTGACGCACGGGCTAGTTAGTTCGTTCTAAAAAATCGCACGTTTTGGTCGCATTTAAGTAATTGACAGCGGATAAAGCCGTACATGTGAAGCCGTTATCTGTGCTTGGGCCGCCGCAACTGTGTTCATTTTGCTGCCTAAGCCACGTGGCATCTATGCGCATCTACTTACCCCATCTACTTATCTAATTCACACTTGATAGTGGAAGAACTGTGCATTATCTTTGAGTCTCGATATTGTAGCTTTCAGCCGATTGCCAGACCTTCTCTAAACACTAGACGCACTATCTGAGAGAACAGTTCACTTGAAACTCAGGCAGTAAATTTTGTTTTAATAGTCAATGTACGTCCTAAACTAATACATAGCCGACACAAGTGCTATTATGAATCCTACGCGATTGACTATCCATTGAAATAATTGAAAATGATTATCAAATCAACAATGAAGACAGCATCAAACCTACCGAAGCTGGTAACCAATCCGGAAGCAGTCTTCTCGATGGTATCAAAACCAATGGAAACAACAACAGTTGGTAGCCCTGTGACCAATAGAGTATCCGTTCCAGCCAATCAGTGACTGAAGATGGTACTCCACAGCGAGACCGACATATTTCAAGCTAATTGTAATGATGTCTAGCTAACTAGATTATAGTTTAGTGTTCAAGTTCAATTACTGAACACCTATACTCTACCAATATTGCCGGACAAGTAGGTATCCTCTGAAGCCAGTTCTGGTTATACGCATGCGGTGGCATGCATCTCATGTTGAGTTCACAGTACTGTATTGATCAGATTGGTACCTGCAAGTGTTAAGTGTGTGTGTGCTTCAACCATTTCCAGTACTGCGTAACTAGACTCTAGAACAGTGAGACACTTCTGAGAACATATCACATTTCTCGTGTTTGTGCAAAGCCGTGTAGTAAACTGAACTTGTCGCCATGAATTGATAACTTCTACCACAGATTATGCTATGGTTGATAGATAGCAAGATAGGAAAATCAACATAGTTCGGCAGCTCACAGATAGCGCTGCGAGAGAATTCTGACGTAGAGCCACTGACGCACGCGCGCAAGTTTGTTCGTTCTCGAAAACCGCACGATTTGGTCACATTTAAGTTATTGACATCGGAAAACTCGAGCATGGAGCCATGGGGAGAAGGCATGGCGAGGGATGGCAGCGCTATCTGTGCTTGGCTGCTGCAACAATGTTGATTTTCTGCCTCAACCATGTGGCATCTATGCCTAACTACCGATGATAATATTATATTTGCTCAATAGAAAAATACGATTTGTTAGAGTACAACAAACGAGGGAAAGTTTGTCAATTTCAAAGCGGAAAATGTGTGTCTCCTTTTGACTCGTGAAATTAGAAGAAACCCCGTATTAAGTCAATAGTTTTAAAGAAAACAAGGTCAAACACTTTACGGGCTGTGATTTAACCAATGAAATTTGTGTCCAAGACAAAAAATGCACATTTCCGTCGTAGTTTAGTACATCAATATTCTAATCACAGAAAAATTGCCTGTTTTAAAACAATGAAATTGACATGCTGTTATGTTCTAAGTGCAAAGTAAAGTTACACGGTGTTCAATATGGTTACGGATAACGGAGATAGAAATAAACATAGCCAACGCATAGCCTCAAGCGCTACCGTGAATACCAGCGAATTTCCTGTATTGGGGGGATTACTTACACCGCACATGCCCTTTTGGTAGGCGTTCCCACTTCAAAATAAAAAAAGCATTTATTATGTATCTGATATCTACGAAACTCGGTATAGGCTTAAATATTTATATGACTGTATCCAATATGTGTACCAATCATCAACAAAGTTCAATCCAACAATTCAAGACCGTGAAGGCGACAGATAAATAATTTCTATGTTTAGAACAAGTGTTGTCGTTAGACTGAGTGTGTGTTGAGAAGCTCATAGCTGCAAACCGTTTTGTTCTACGACATTTCGTTCACTATTTCAACTTTCGCGTTAACCTATTTCTCTATTAATTGTACCAAAAACAATTTTATCGCAGGTAGATTGTGCATAGATATCACATGGCTGAGGTAGTTAAATCAACATAGTTGCGGCAGCCCAAGCACATGTAGGACTGCGAGGTAATTATTTTAATAGTCTCAAGCATGATCTCAAGTAAAGCCACTGACGTACGCGCAAGTTGGTTCGTTTTTGAAAATCGCACGATTTGGTCACATCGACATCGGACAAACTTGAGCCGAGGGGAGAAAGATGGCAAGAGGTGGCAGCGCTATCTGTGCTTGCCGAATTATGTGGATTTTCCTGCCTCAGCCATGTGGCATCTATTCCAATCTACCTATCATAACCATCAACCTTTGATTGATCATTACCTTTGATTGTACCTACAGAACACCCTGTATTTGTGTGTGTGTGTGAATCCTTGGAAGAAGACTCCTGTGGAGTTGCTGACGCAGTGCTGAAGCCTGGGAGCACTTCCTCAGCATCTCTGAATCACAGTTCACACTCTAGAGTCTCGCATAGAACTGGACACCTACCAGTGTACCAGTGAATGGACGTTGTTACATTCAGGCTGGCTGAATTCCTCCTGAACAAACGACACCGCGATGGGATAACTTATGGCTAAACAACGGGCTTTCTTTCAACTGATGCGGCCTAACTATCAAACCAAGCACCTGCAAGGCTTTCGTAGACAGATAGAGTTCTTATATTTGAAGGTTAAATTCGGATATGTTAATTTTTATCAACCGAGAAAGAGTTTATCTGTGTTTGTCTGTTTACAAATTCTTGATGAACCAATCTTTAGCTTCTTAAATAAGATCTTAAAACACTATTTTTGTAACCTCAACCACTAATTGCATAACAACTAAAAAATACATTGAACAATTAAGAATAGCCAAACCTAGGTAGTATGTTTATTTTTTCATTTACGAGTCATTTTGTCAAAATAGCATTAATAAAAACGTGTCAATTTTATTTCGCGCAAGCCTCTGCAACGACGATCTCCCAAGAAAGCCCCTAGTGATGAACAAAGATATTCACTGTCGTCTGCTGGTTTAGCTCATCACTAGACGTGCTTAATCGATTGATTATTAGTCCCAAGGTACAAGATAAATGTTGCTATCTTGTCCTGCAGCCCAACACTGGTTGAGAACCTGCTACTGTATAGCAAGGGTCTGGATGAGGGTGCAGGGTCTGAGACCCGCATCTTCACTAAGTGGTTATGTTCACTGTTCTGCAATTGATGAATCATTCACAAGTCAATCAGCAGACATTCTGCCTACAAGTACAAAATCTGCACATTCTTTCGCTCACATTCTAAAATGCTAGTTTTTCCAATTACTTGTACTCTAAATATGAAAGAGTGAAAACCACTACCAATAGAGTGAAAATTGAGCCACTCTTTAATGAGAGTGGCTGGGTTTCAACACCCAAAGAGCGAAATTTCACTCTTTCTGAGTTGCCTTCCTAGCTTAATTTTTAGTCTGCAACATTCGTTCTCTAATTAACACCATTCTGACTCTACTGAGTCATTAAACACATGGTGTATAAGTACACAATGATTAAACATACTCGACGCTTAGCCACACGCGCTACCGTGAAACCTAGCGAACTCGGAACTTCCTATAACGGAGTAATCATTACACCGCATGTGAACTACTACTTACTAGTAGGCTGCGCCGCTGTCACAACTACAATCTAGTTCTTTCGGTTCACACCACGTCAAAACATCATTATAAATTGCTTGAAATATTTCGGTTTCTTTGTGGAGTACTATCTTCAGTCACTGATTGGCTAAAACACAATCAGCTACTGCCACCAGCAGTGCCTTATGTGACCATTTTGGGCCCTTAAGACTACTCTACAGGCCGCGTAAGCCCGAAATTCGGTAAAAATGTTTCTTTTGTAAATATAGATTTAGTTTGTTTTGGAGGTGCCCTGATGGGAGGGGCCTTCTCCAAAAAATAGGGTTTAAAGCTATGAAAAGTGTATTTATGAATCAAATTAGATTAAAATTGGTATACACATTTGATATATTACCCAACAACACAATTAACAACACACAACAGCACCATCTTGGTCTGGTGAATAGATTTATTCTACCAGACCAAGATGGTAGCTGAATTTGTTTTATGCATCCATACATATAATTATATGAAAAGTTTTGCCGTTTTACTTAAAGGAGTTGGGAAGTCCCTCTTTGTTCGGCGAAAGAAATAAATAGCTCTAAGATTAAAACATTATTACGGACGTTTTCCATAGTTTTTGAGCGAATAAAAACTACACGACGTTTCGTGATCTGGAATCTGACCCCATCATCAGGTCAAAAGTAATTTAAAACATAACACAAACAAATAGTGCCATCCATAATTTTTTCACTGAAAAGGAAGGAAAAGGTCCGTGACAACGTTTTAACCTCAGAAATTGTCCCATCGACAAAAAAAACTTCAAACTATTTCCTACGGGAATTTGCTAATGCCTAATAATCGTTATTGTTTGTCCTAGTCCTAGTGATTGCTTATCAACGTGATTTACGAGCACAGTACTTATGCTCATTAGCGTCGGCGGAATGTGTCATAGCGGTGATTTCCTGTCTGGTGTGGTTTCCGTGTGATAAGGTTGATAAGAGGACCTTGACCAAGGACAAGGACGTGTCACTGTCACTGTCGTACACGCTGGTACAACAACACATGTGGGTGTATCAGACGAATGAAACGGCACGAAGGCATCTGTTACTATTATCAAGATAAAGAAACACATTATCAATCATCACGAATTTAAACATGAGGAATTTGTCAACAATAACTATGTAAAACAATCTAATTAACCTCAAGCAAGAGAAGTCTAATCCCCTTGATAACTAAAATCTTACGTCGAGAAAAAAAATTGATGCGACCAGAAATTTAAACTCTTTGATATTTAATACAAACAAAATTAAACTAACTACATCGCGATATGACGTTTCGATACGAAGAAATAAGAGGCAGGAAACGGTCGACTGTAGTTAATCCTAAATTACTTCCAACACACAAATGTTTCAACACTGAGGCCTTTCTTGCACATGAAACTAAACTGTTGCAAACTACCTACCCTCTTAAGAGGATTTATAACTCCAGAAAAGGTTGCTCAAAACATGCTCTTGTAGAAAAGTTGTTTTCCATGTTTTCAACGATTGTCTTTAGGTTAGTAAAACTTGGTAAAAAAAACTTACGCCGCCATTAGAAAAAAGTGTTAAGGTTGGCCAAAATAGGCTATTTTAAAAGTTTAGTATTTTTTTTTCACAGGCGTTTTTCCTTTGTGTATTAAACATAGAACCAGTCCTGCTTTATCATATAAACTGCATTTGTACGTTTCGGTTCATAAACGGCCAATTAAAGTACGAAACCATGTTAGACCACTTTGGCGCGTGGAGCAAAGTTGGAATATCGTTACTAACATTCTCTTCGACTGGCAAGCGCGACTCTTCAAAGAACTGAGCCAGTCTGTTAGAAAAATTGTATTGTTAAAGAAATTTGAAGACATAATGTTTGGACCGAACCGAACTTAACCCGGGTCTCCGTCTGGTGGTTATGCTAAACCACTACACCATCCGGTCCAACTATTTGTGCCTTCAAATTTAGAGATGTACTTAAATCTTAATTTTATTCGAAACATGTGACCGTCAAATAGTGACTTTTAAATCAACAAGCTGGAAATATTACAAACAGAATTTCAAAACTATGTCAAATGACTTATATAGAACTTAATTTGTATAAACGCTAAAAAGCTAATTTATTACTAAAGAAATTTGAAGACAAAATGTGAGATTTAAAATAAACGTACATCTCTAAATTTGAAGGCAGAAATAGTTGGGCTGGATGGTGTAGTTGTTTAGCAGGATTAGACTTTTATTGACAACCCTACTAGAACCGATGTTTCTGAAACAGAAAATAAACTTGATTTCCACCTACCCCCGTTCACCAGAGAGAAATAATCGTATGCCTATTCCACTACTTCAGCGGTAAACATGGGTTCTGTTTGGGTGACTATTCCTCGTATTAATAGCTATCCGCGATGACAGTCTGAAAACCAAACGTATCAAAGATTGAATTGTCTCCATTTATATAGAAAAGAAAATCGAATATTAAAAACAACATTTTCGCACGTGAAATCGATGAGTGGATGAGTGGTGTAAAGCTGCTGACCCTGACTACTGTCTCTGTGACTGTGTATAACCGGGTCAAAGCCAATGCGACTGTGGGTGTAGATGATACCCATACTCCCTGAGGTGAGAGACACCATGCACACTGTGTACAACACACACACACACACACACACACATACGCGATCAAAGTACAAAACGAGACGGTGCACATTAAAACACAAAACGAGGAGGGCCATTTTAATGAAGCAATGGATCTAAAATATGATGGGACTTCTTCTTTGACATACTGTTAACTCAAAAATCACAAAAAGTTCAAAAACTCAAAATTTATATTTAAGAATTAAGTATACAAAATGAGGTGGTAAGATGTTTTATCGTGCCGTGATTGCCGCCTACATTACGGGGAGGTTGTTCGTTGAGGGAGATCGTCAGCACCGACAGCACGTAACGGGAGGTGAGTAGTTTCATACAACATGAACGGCCTACCCATTCGTCTTAGTTGCGATGTTTTGTCAAACCAACGTCAAAGGTGTTCACTGTAGAATATCATACAGGTTCTACCAGACCTCCCTTCAAGTATGTTGAGAGAAAGTTGACCAAGTTGTAGGAAATAAAACATCTACCGCGCCACGTAGACTACTATAACGGATCAAAGAATAAGCGAAAATTGTTTGTTTAGTTCATTGTACGTACAAATGGTCGTAGGTTTAAATCTCGAAATTTTCACCGTCGTATAAGAGGGCGGGATGTCATGCTATACATCATTTTAATAGATGGTTTGCTATCCAACGAAAGATTTAAAACCACGCTTCAAACAGATTGACTTTATTAATGAGTTTTTAACTGACAAAGTGGGGAGGTTCACACATTTATCCTACATAACGGGGAGGTTCAGTCTGTAAATACATAGATTTTAAGAATAAAACACTTCGGGGAGATTTGATTTTATAACCGACAAAGTGGGGAGGTTCACACATTTATCCTACATAACGGGGAGGTTCAGTCTGTAAATACATTATGGATTTTAAGAACTAAAACGACACTTCGGGGAGATTTGATTTTATAACCGACAAAGTGGGGAGGTTCACACATTTATCCTACATAACGGGGAGGTTCAGTCTGTAAATACGTTATGGATTTTAAGAACTAAAACGACACTTCGGGGAGATTTGATTTTATTAGTAGGACCTACTTAGTTTTTAACCGACATTCCGGGGAGCTTAACACAGTTATTCTACATAACGGGAATAAAATCCAAGAATATATTTGTTTTTTTCCTTATTCCCTACGCTCAACAGCTGAGATCGACAACAGCTGGGCAAAGGTGAGGGAGTGGTTAGGTTGGGGGCTCCACAGAGAAAAAGAACCCACGTATTCCACACGTCCATAGAGAAACGTATTTTTTAGATCCATTAATCTACTGTTCTTAGCCCCCACGAATGATAAACATAACATATGATATGTTTTTGGAATCAGCTCGTCAAGTGGCATGGAATGAAACAGGTTTAAAGTGTGTACGATCATTTTATTTTTTCTCGAATTTTCCTGGGCAAGTTAAGGGGGTGGGGGCAATTCTTTTTATTTTATTCGAGCAAAGGGTTTAATTATCTTTAAATTTTAAAAAAGTTGTTGAATTTGGTCGAACAGAAAGGCCGTTGTGGATAATTTAAGTTCAAGCGTTGTTCGGGTTTTTCACCGCTAAACCCATCAAATATCAACATTATATATCAGACGAACCGCCTTGAAAAGACAAAAAGAATGGTACAAAAATCATGAAAATCCGTCCATAAACAACCAAGATGTAGCGGTTTTGCTTTCAACTCGCTTCAAATATCAAGACAGGGTTGGAGTCTAAGAACTTTACTGCGTATTTTGGTTAGAAGTGGTTTTTGTGCAAAACCGCTACATCTTGGTTGTTTATAAACGGATTTTCATGGTTTTTGCACCATTCTTTTTGTCTCGTCGAGGCGGTTCGTCTGGTATACAATATGTTGATATTTTATGGGGTTTAACAGTGAAAAAAACGGTAACAACGCTTCAACTTAAATGATCCACAATGGTCTTTCTGTCCGACCAAATTCATCAATTTCTTTTAAATTTAAAGATAATTAAACCCTCTACTCGAAAAAAATAAAAGAAGTGCCCTCACTCCCCCCAACTTGCCCAGGAAAATTCGAGAAAAACTAAAATGATTGTACGCACTTTAAACCTATTGCATTCCATGCAGCTTGACGAGCTGATTCCAAAAATATATAATATGTTACGTTTATCGTTCGTGGGGGCTTAATAATGAACAAGTAAAGTTAGCCGTCGGCGTGACAAAGGCCGGTATGTACCGGGCCGCGACTTTGCGACGCGCCCGCGGCCGCAGGGGTTGCGCCGCGGGGCCTAGTACTAACCGACGGATAGACAATTAAATACTGAACGTAACGGTGTACAACAATTACGGGTAGATAATGAGGGTTTATTTTAACAGCCGTCGTAAACACGAAATTCACAGGGCTTATAGAGGGTTTCGAGTGAATTAAGAAAATACCATATATGATTGGTGAAAAGTACATTTTCTTATGTAGAGCTTCAGCCTTTGGCCTTAGCTTTTCGTGCTCTATTACACCACGGGAGTTATAGGCTTTTCGCTACGCCCACAGTCATGCTTGCTACTAAAACTATAAAATGGCGAACTCATGGGGAAATATTAAAGTTTACTAAACAACACAATGATTTACTTTTTTTTAGAAACATTTAGGTTAATATAATTACACAAATTCAAAAATTAAATCCCGTCGCGTAGCACGGGTACTAACAGCTATTATTCAATAGATGAAGATGACACACTGTGTTATGGGCTAAACCCATAAATAAATTTTCACCGCCATCATTTCAGCTAATTTTGAGTTATGAGTTCCAAAGTGGGTTAATAGGGCTAAAATGGCATCCGGCGTTTTTAGAGCTCGCTTTGGGGGTTTTGCCATTTACTTTGAGGATATTATATGGACATCAAATGTTGCTGATGGGCTAACCCCTTAAACGACGTTTCATTGCCATAACTACAGCCGAGTATGTGTTATAAGCGGTCCAACATGCTTTAAAAACGTGTTCAGTGTTTACTTTGGCCCCAGCCATTTATTTTACGGATCTTATAGAGATATAAAATATAGCTAAAGAAATACTGCGTAATGGGTTAAACCTTTAAACAAGGTTTCACAGCCATAGCCTCAGCCGATTTTGAGTTATAAGCGGTCCAATATGCCTTAAAACATTACACACAGACAGGATTTTTTTGACGTGAGTTTCGGTCTTTGCAAAGTGTAAAAACACCAAATAACCAAAAACCGATGGATTCATTGCAAACCACAGACAAAATTCTTATTTTATTTCTATAGATAGCGTAACCAAACTTAAGCTAACAATTTCTTTAAAACTTACTAAAAACACTACATAAGAAGATTTTGTATTTTTTATCACCGCTAATGATAAGAATGATTTGATGACACGGAACCAAACCTAGGCAAAACCAGCGGAACAGAAAGCGGAAAGGGAACAAAATGTCACAGGTAAAGTGAGTAGAATAAGTAGCGGGAAGCCTCTAGCAAGTGGCAACTGCTACTAAATAAAGTCAAAATGGCCTGGAACCTTTGCTGATGCGGCTTGGTTTTAGGTACCTGCGTTCTAGTAGTCTAAAACAAAATGCCCGTACCATAGACTAACGGACATCAAGTGAAAACTAGAAGTTTTCAGATTTAAGATAAACAAAAATAACGTAAAATTCTTACAAGTACTACACCAAGATTTTAAGGCTACTGCTTCACACGATAAAACATTTGTCTATGCCGAGTGGTTTTTAATTTAATTTTATATTTCAACTATAAAAAATATTGAAACTACTATACACAATGAACCAGTTATAAGACAGCACGATATCTTGGATCGAATGTTTACTTGGACTAAATAATGAGAAAGCCAAGATAAATCAAATTAAATGTACTGGACTCGTCTACATTGACCGCCGAGGCCAAAGGCCGAGGAGTACGAGAGTAAAAGGGTGTTCGCTGAATGCACTTACGACGAGGCCAGAAGCTAGGTGTTTGCAAATAAAGTAACCTGCGCCGATCATATTGCCACCAAGGCGCATGCAGATCACGCTTTGTGGAGACCACGGTAATCGTCCAGGCCGCGAATACACACGCGTATGTAAAACGATGGTTAGCATCACAAGCCTGAACGAAGAGACCGCTGACTGTGTTGTGTGAACTCCAAAACTAGTGAAAATACGAATTTTACAAAGAATAATCACCTATTAAAACAAAAAAGATAATTTTCGCATTCTAAAAAATAAATTAGTTTGTTAATTTGTTCTCAAAAGAAGGTTTGACCATTTAATTTATTCGTCGTATAACATGTACACATCTCTCTGTATTGATTTGAAAAATGCTATATTATAATTAATATTAATTTATATACGTATTGGTTATGTGACCGTTGGTCAAATAGAGAAACGTATCCAGTTTCGTAAAGTTACAGCACAACCCTAGTACAGAATATAATCTAATCGGGTTACGGTGAGAGATAAAAAGAAGACTAACAAAGAATTCATTAGAAATGTGACCGTGATACGAGTACATCTATAGGTAGGTGAAGAGGTTGGTGTAGTTTCTGAGCCAGTGAGGAAAGCTTGCACGACTTGACAACATCGCATCAATTAGGCAACGTTGTAAATTCCTCAGTTTCCGGGTAACCTCCCCGTTTTTCAGTAAAATCAAGTAAGGTACAAATCCGTGTGAACAACTTAGAGACTCTCCCCAGTTTGTACATTTAAATGTGTGTATGATGCACAACTTGTCGGCGATCGTTGCACAACGTGGTGGCTCTTTTTCGAACTACTGTGCGTTGATTACACACACTTACACATTGACCATTCAAAGTGGGAAGGGCAAGGAAAAATTAAAAAAATTATTTTTTCTTGTCGGACATGAGATTTAGATCAAAAAAGGTAGTCTGACAAAACGGGGTCTCCCCGGTTTGTTTTTGCCTCCCCGCTTTGTGTTGTGCGAACTGACTTTTCTCCTCGTTTTGTACTGTACACAAACACACACACACACGCACAACCAGACACAGGTTATGGTAAGTCCGTGGAGGAGAAAGGCGGCGAGAGATGACAGCACTATATGCGCTTGGCTGCTGAACTATGTTGATTACCCTATTCATCCATTCGGCTTCTATGCTCTATCTATCTACCATCACGTTATCTTGGATACAACTTAGCACCTAGATGTTATGTATCTGATCTAATGGAGGAGACGTTTGTCAAACCTAAGTAGCGAGTATAACTTTGGGTAAACTTGCAACGTTTAAGCAAGTTAATTTACTGAAATGTTGAAACTTTTCTCTAGAAGCATCTGCTAACGTATAAACACTGAAAACTTTACTTTCGTAATCAAATACATTTTGTACTTCGGAATTTAAACTCGATTTGTTAATAAGAAGGTAGTGGGGAGTGAGTTCATCCAATAAACACCCTCCTTGCTCACCATGTGGGTTCAAAACTCGAAGTTCCGTAATTCAAATTTTATTTCATATTAAAACTTAGATTTGTCGTTTTCATATGCAGCAAGCACTAACAACTCTAGTATGGTTCCAGAGAAACACTTTCCACGTATTGCTTTATTAGCCTACCTAAAACATCGTCTGCAAAGTTTCCCATATTGAATTTCCAATCTCATATACTCTACCGCTCGCTCTACAATATACAATGTAGTCCTCCTTGCTGGGATTTGTCTCTGACCCTCTCAACGGATTTGACTGTGTCAATGATAACAATCGATAAGAAACTCTACTTGTTATCTCGGCTGTTTGATTTTATGACTCATTAGTTAAGACTAAAGTCTCCGCCCTATCTACACCATAAGCCCGCCATTCATCTACAACTGATAAGCCAGTGTGTTTATGATGTAAGTACAGGCGCAACATCTTGAATAGTGTGAATGCCTAAGCTGCAATATAAAGATAAAGAATTACTTCCTTTCCCTTCCATTGGCTGTGCATAAATACGTATTATTTGTTGGTCGGTTTGATTTACGGCTGTGATTGGTCGTTCAATGGGGCATTCAGTCAGTGTGCAACTGTCACTGGCCGTGGACGGGCTTGAATATTCAATTTGTTTATTAATTTCGAGAATAGGTTTTGAGCATTTTTACAACACTTTACATACATATGTTTAATTGTTTGTATCATTTCTACAGGTCGCATTTTTGTTAGATTTTCATGACAACCAGAAGTACCCTCATGGGGAGGGGGGGGGTATAAAAAGTGGTTTTAATTATCTAAAATCAGTAAAGCTCACCTGGTTTTTGATATTTAAAATGAATATGTATTTGGATAATATCTATCTATGTAAAAGAAATTAGAAATTCATTGAGCAGCTTCAAAATACCGGCCTAAAAGTGATTTTCGCTATAATAGCGGAATGAGTAAACCTATTTCAATGACATTTCAAAAAAATTTGAAATAATTTATGTTAATGCTTCAAAATATGTTATACAACTTGCAGTAAAATAACATGTAAGTCTGAGGCTGAAGGCCGAAGCGAGGTTGTGAGAGGAGCGACTTGGACTCACAAACTGCAAAAGACATTCCCTCAAGCTAGCGGCGCTTTAGCGCTTAACTGCGTGTCGGCCTGGTTTTATCAAGGTAAAATTGTTTAAGGTTAAAGTAACACGTGTAAATTTGCCTCAGTTCGCCCACACACACACATGCACACAGACACAGTGGGAAAGGCCGTTGTTTGTGTGTTGAGACAGATGCACATCAAAGTGACAGCGCACTGGGAACTGAATATTTTATAATAATCAACACTTCCTCCTAATCAACCTAGCCAGCTGTACAACGCAAATCTAATATCATACCAAAGATCATGTTATAGTAGGTGGATAGCACATGGATTCCGAATGTCCGAGGCAAAACATCAACGTAGTTCGGGAGCCCAAGCACAGAGAGCGCTACGAGGGAGCCAAGTAGAGCCTCTGACGGACGCGCGAGTTCGTTCGTTTTCGAAAATCGCACAATTTGATAACATTAAGTCATCGACATCGGACAAACTCGAGCATGTGACGTCGAGGGGGGAGAAAGACGGCAAGAGATGGTAGCGCCATCTGTTTGGGCTTCCGAAAAATGTTGATTTTCCTGTCTCAGCCAAGTGACATCTATGCGCTCTCAACTTACCATAACATTGTCTTTGATTATACGCCCACGGATGGGTTAGGACTACAGTATATGATGTCTCTAGTGAGTAGTTGTTAGCCAGGAGGTACGGAAACTGGACCACAATGTAAACCACTGTACGTAAGACAATGCGATTGGTCATACAGCTGTCGGCAGTAACGTCAAGGCCAATAAACAACCGAGCTTATTTAATTTAACTCAAATGATTATCCATGTTGTGCCCGTGGAATTAAAGCAGGGCCCGTGTTTACGTTAAAGACATATCCAGGGTTCCTAAACCATCAAGAATTAACAATACAGGTAATGGCTTACACAGGAACAATCTCGGATAAAAATCTAAGACAATAGAAGAACAATACACCGTTGCCCAGATGAGATTGGCATATCCCAGACCATAGTACAAATAGACCAGAAACATTGGAAAAGTATTATAGAGAACAGAAGAACAATATACCGTTGCTCACCAGGGATTGGCTATTTAACCGAAGTTAAATATCCCGTTGCCCAGATGGGATTGGCATATCCTAGACCATAATACAAATAGACAAGAAACATTGGAAAGTATCATAGGCAACAGAAGAACAATACACCGTTGCCCACCGGATTGGCTATTTAACCGAAGTTAAATACGCCGTTGCCCAGATGGGATTGGCATATCCTAGACCATAATACAAATAGACAAGAAACATTGAAAAGTATCCTAGGCAACAGAAGAACAATACACCGCCTGCCCATCAAGGATTGGCTATTTAACCGAAGTTAAATACGCCGTTGCCCAGATGGGATGGTAGCACTGCAGACCATAATACAAATAGACAAGAAACATTGAAAAGTATCCTAGGCAACAGAAGAACAATACACCGTTGCCCACCAGGATTGGCTATTTAACCGAAGTTAAATACGCCGTTGCCCAGATGGGATTGGCATATCCTAGACCATAATACAAATAGACAAGAAACATTGGAAAAGTATCCTAGGCAACAGAAGAACAATACACTGTTGCCCACCAGGGATTGGCTATTTAACCGAAGTTAAAACGCCGTTGCCCAGATGGATTGGCATATCCTGACCATAATACAAATAGACAAGAAACATTGGAAAAGTATCCTAGGCAACAGAAGAACAATACACCGTTGTTCACCAAGGATTGGCTATTTAACCGAAGTTAAATCACGCCGTTGCCCAGATGGGATTGGCGCTAATCCATAATACAAATAGACAAGAAACATTGAAAAGTATCCTAGGCAACAGAAGAACAATACACCGTTGCCCACCAAGGATTGGCTATTTAACCGAAGTAATTACGCCGTTGCCCAGATGGGACAATACATCCTAGACCATAATACAATAGACAAGAAACATTGGAAAAGTATCCTAGGCAACAGAAGAACAATACACCGTTGCCCACCAGGATTGGCTATTTAACCGAAGTTAAATACGCCGTTGCCCAGATGGGATTGGCATATCCTAGACCATAATACAAATAGACAAGAAACATTGGAAAAAGTATCCTAGGCAACAGAAGAACAATACACCGTTGCCCAACAAGGATTGGCTATTTAACCGAAGTTAAATATGCGCTGTTCCCAGATGGGATTGGCATATCCTAGACCATAATACAAATAGACAAGCAACATTGGAAAAGTATCCTAGGCAACAGAAGAACAATACACCGTTGCCCATTAAGGATTGGCTATTTAACCGAAGTTGTTCACGTTGCATGTCTAGATAGATCATTGGGTATATCCTAGAACAGAAGCAATACACCGTCCAACCTATTTAACCCGTTCATGCCGTTGCCCAGATGGGATTGGCATATCCTAGACCATAATACAAATAGACAAGAAACATTGGAAAAGTATCCTAGGCAACAGAAGAACAATACACCGTTGCTCACTGGGATTGGCTATTTAACCGAAGTTAAATACGCCGTTGCCCAGATGGGATTGGCATATCCTAGACCATAATAACAAATAGACAAGAAACATTGGAAAAGTATCCCAGGCAACAGAAGAACAATACACCGTTGCTCACCAGGATTGGCTATTTAACCGAAGTTAAATACGCCGTTGCCCAGATGGGATTGGCATATCCCAGACCATAATACAAATAGACAAGAAACATTGAAAAGTATCCTAGGCAACAGAAGAACAATACACCGTTGCTCAAAGGATTGGCTATTTAACCGAAGTTAAATACGCCGTTGCCCAGATGGGATTGGCATATCCTAGACCATAATACAAATAGACAAGAAACATTGGAAAGTATCCAGGCAACAGAAGAACAATACACCGTTGCTCATCAAGGATTGGCTATTTAACCGAAGTTAAATACGCCGTTGCCAGATGGGATTGGCATATCCTAGACCATAATACAAATAGACAAGAAACATTGGAAAAGTATCTAGCAACAGAAGAACAATACACCGTTGTTCACCAAGGATTGGCTATTTAACCGAAGTTAAATACGCCGTTGCCCAGATGGGATTGGCATATCCCAGACCATAATACAAATAGACAAGAACATTGGAAAAGTATCCTAGGCAACAGAAGAACAATACACCGTTGCCCACCAAGGATTGGCTATTTAACCGAAGTTAAATACGCCGTTGCCCAGATGGGATTGGCATATCCTAGACCATAATACAAATAGACAAGAAACATTGGAAAAGTATCCTAGGCAACAGAAGAACAATACACCGTTGCCCACCAAGGATTGGCTATTTAACCGAAGTTAAATACGCCGTTGCCCAGATGGGATTGGCATATCCTAGACCATAATACAAAAGCAGAACCATCTCAGAACGCTCCCTCCAATCTACGTCCATTATTACCCAAAATTCATCCAAGAAACCATTGAAATAATAATTAAACATGATAATATATTCAACAAAGAAGACAGCGTCAAAGCTTTCCAGAAGCTGGCAACCAGTCCTGATGAAGTCATCACGATAGTGTCACAGCCAATGAGAACATCGATAATTGGCATCCCTGTTCTATTGGATGGTTGACAGCTCTATAAGTTTCAGCCTATAAGGACCGAAGGCGATTCCAGCGATTCCGCGATTTTAACCACTAAAAGGATGATGTATTAACGTGAATGAATGAGTATCAATGGATGAACCAGATTATCGACGCCGGCCGCGAAAGTAAGAGTACATGCTGGCTGGTGCGCATGCGCGGTGGGAGAGTAGTCTGTCTACTGACTGACCTCCACAACTTAACTTCAGTTTGCTGTTTGAGTAAAGTGAGACTGATAATGTGACAATCACGCACAACACACAATTCACAGCTTTCAACACAACACGAGAACATGACGTCACACTCGGCGCCAGTAATCAACTATTCTCTTTCAAAATTGTACTTTTGAACAAAAAATAGTTTTCATAATTTGTTACCTGGAGTATCAGGTAATGAATTATTTCACTCTTTTCGTTGGCGGGAGGGGGGCAAGTGATAGTGCCGCTGTGTTCAAATATCTTCGAAATTTTGTATTTAAACCGTATTAAAAGAAATCATAATATGAATACAAATAACACAATTGGAACTGAAATACATCAGTATTGTTCTTGACAAGAGTTAGGTTTACATGGGAAATTATTGTGGCCTTCGAGATTTTTCCTTGTATAGTTTATACTTTTATATGATAGTTGTACCTAAATATGCAAATGTCTCTTACAGCGCCAAGTCTAAAATTTAAAAGAGTGAAACAAAACGTATAAAAAAGATTGTCACGTACAGGGTGGTTGAAAAGTAAGTTGGCAAAAAATAATTTAACTACAGTATGAT
Source organism: Matsumurasca onukii (assembly GCA_018831715.1). Lineage (NCBI taxonomy): Eukaryota > Metazoa > Arthropoda > Insecta > Hemiptera > Cicadellidae > Matsumurasca > Matsumurasca onukii. Next base: position 24,413,886 of record CM032067.1, on the reverse strand, counting down.
TATCTAAACTTATGAATATACCGCACAAATACGCTTAACTACATATGAAAGTTAAAGTGTTGTTCATCTTTATCGCACTGTTATCTAGTTTTAATTAATTTATTGTTAGTGTATGTGTCATGGTTTCAGTTTCAATTATTAGTAGTTCAACATCGCAAGTCATTTGTTAAACCAATTGCATGTTATTGTTTTGTGTGATTTATTGTTGTATTGCTTCAAATATTTATTTTTATTATTGTTAAGTCATTGCTGTTCTGATCTTTATCGCACTGTTATCTAGTTTTAATTAATTTATTGTTAGTGTATGTGTTATAGTATTCAGTTTAATTATTAGTAGTTCAACATCGCAAGTCATTTGTTAAACCAATTGCATGTTATTGTTTTATGTGATTTATTGTTGTATTGCTTCAAATATTTATTTTTATTATTGTTAAGTCATTGTTAACCCAACCACAGCCGGTGCTGTCCGGGACTCATCTTGCAAATGATGAGGAATTGGGGAGGCGGAGGAGTAACAACCCGTTTAAAAACCTGGGTCCACCTGGCTGGGTGGTAGCACCCTGTGAGGGTCCCTGCCTAGGGAAACAGGTGAAAACCGGCCAATGGCTCCAACAGCGGAAGAAAGCGAAAGCTTCAACGGTGGAGGAGGCAGATGAGCCAAGACCGCCTTGTGGAGGGTTGAGAAACCTAAAGGCTACGGGAGACAACCCAGACAGAAAACCGACAGCCTGAGGCCGTAGGTGGCAGCCCCACCATCAGGATCGGAGAGTAGGCTAATAACCCGCTCTCTTAAACTAAACTATTACTGAAACCGCAATAAATGAAATATACCGGACCGGAAAATGGCACAGACTTTTGGCATGAAAACAAGGACACGCATTGGAATATGGAATGTTAGAACTATGGGAAGTATTGGTACTTTGAATGTGATAGAAAAAGAATTTAAAAACTATAAGATTGAGATACTCGGTTTAAGCGAAACACGGTGGAATGGCTTTGGAGAGGTGACACGCAAGAAGGAAATGTTTTGATTTACTCTGGTCATGAAAACGAAGATGCACGCAGACAGGCAGGAGTGGCATTTTTAATGACCCATAAGGCTAAATCGGCACTTATTGATTGGAAACCAACCTCGGAGAGAATCATAATGGCAAGATTTAAGACCAAGGTGAGTTACAATACTGCAGAAAAGTTAATGCCCCGACTGAAGAAGCATCGGACGAAACAAAGGACAAATTTTATGAAGAACTTGAAGGACTTTACAATACGATAAAGAAACAAGACATAGTAGTCCTAATGGGGGATGTAAATGCTAAAGTAGGTAAGGACAACAGTGGTTTTGAAAAGATAATGGGCAAGCATGGTCTTGGTCAAATGAACAATAATGGTAGTAGGCTGGTTGAGTTCTGTGGGGTCAAGGAAATGGTCGTTGGAGGAACGTTATTTCCACACAAGATTTGCCACAAAATCACATGGACCTCACCAAATGGAGTTGTGACAAATCAAATTGATCACATCGCTATCAGCACAAAGTGGAGAAAGTCTCTATTGGATGTCCGATCCAGAAGAGGAGCAGACTGTGGTAGTGACCATCATTTGGTAACTGCAGACGTAAGGTTAAAAGTAGCTTCTCACAAAACCCAACTGGAAAAGAGGCAAAAGATATTTGATTCAGATAAACTCAGGAAAAAGGAAATTGCTCAGAAGTTCAGTATATCACTTCAAAATAGATTTGTAGCACTGGAGCAGTCAGAAGGAGTAGAAGATAAATGGGAGAAAATAAAAAGCATGTTTGTGGAAGCTGGAGAGGAATCCATAGGGTACAGAAAGAGGAAGAGGAAGCCATGGATTACAGAAGAGACGTGAGAAGATCAAAGAAAGAAAAAAATCTGAAAGAAAGAACCAAGCAAAAGGAAATGATGAAATAACAATCACAACAGAAGCATATAATGCAAAACATAGAGAAGTGCAAAGGAGTTTTAGAAGAGACAAAAGAGTTTGGGCTGAAAATTTAGCTAGAGAAGCTCAAGAAGCTGCAACTCAGGGCAACAGTAAAGAACTGTACAAAATCACTAAAACCCTGGCAAACAGGAAGTTTACGGCAAGAAAGCCGATTAAAGATAATAATGGAGTAGCTATAGTTAATGAAGAGAAACAGATGGAAAGATGGAAGGAATTCTTTGAAGAGTTGTTAAACAGACAGGTTGAAGCTGAGGGAGAAATAGGAAACATAAACGAGGAGCAGATTGAAAATCCAATACTGGAAGACCCCAGAATAAATATAGGAATACCTTCAAAGGCAGAAATAATCTTAGCAATAAAAGAAATTAAGAATGGGAAAGCTCCTGGAACAGACAGCATAACCCCAGAAATGTTAAAGAATAATCCGAGTCTAACAGCAGAAATATTCTATGAAATATTAAAAGAGATATGGGAAAGGGAACTTATACCAGATGAATGGAGAAAAGGGCTGTTGATAAAGATACCAAAGAAAGGCGACACCTCTCAATGCACTAACTGGAGAGGTATAACCCTTCTCTCTGTGGCAAGTAAAATTCTCACTAGAATAATTTTAAATAGAATCAAAGGCTCAATAGACAAAATTAAGAAGGGAACAGGCCGGATTTAGGAAGGATTGCTCATGCATAGATATGATAAATACTCTTAGAATAATAGTAGAACAGTGTACAGAATATCAATCACCAGTATATTTAAGCTTTGTGGATTTCGAGAAGGCCTTCGACTCCATTACCAGAGAATCTATATGGAAAGCATTAGTGAATTTTGGAGTGCCAAACAAGATAATAAACCTAATTAAAGAAATCTACAGGGACTATACATGTCAGGTAATTCATGAAGGCAAACTTTCAGACCAATTCAGAGTCAGAGTTGGTGTCAGGCAAGGATGTCTTTTATCACCTCTACTATTCCTAATCGTCCTAGACCAAGTTATGAGGAAAGTTACAGATAGACCTAGAGGTCTACAGTGGGGTTTAGTGGATAGGTTGGAGGATATAGACTTTGCAGACGACCTGTGCCTGATGTCTCAAAGTCTGAAAGACATGAAGGAGAAGATGCAGGAGCTCCATACGCAAGGAACCAAGATTGGTCTCAAAATAAATTTTCAAAAATCTAAAGAAATGAGAATAAATCCAGGAAATAACCAACCACTGGTAGTTAACAATAAAGAAATAGAACAGGTTGACGAGTTCCAATACTTGGGAAGTATTGTATCGAAGACGGGTGGAACGGACGAGGATGTCGCTAGCAGAATAAGGAAGGCCAAAGGAGCGTTTGCGCAACTTGCACCTGTTTGGAGATCAAGCCAGATAAGAAGAAAACTAAATTGAAGATTTTGAAACAAATGTCAAGTCAGTACTATTATATGGCTGCCAAACTTGGAAAGTAACAAAACTATAGAAAGCAAGCTGCAGGTGTTCATCAACAAATGCCTAAGAAGAATTTTCAACATCCATTGGCCAGAAACTATCTCAAACGAAGAACTTATGAGAATTGCAAGTCAAAGTCCAGTAAATGCCACAATCAAAGGAAGAAAGTTTGGATGGATTGGGCACACATTGAGAAGACCAAACCACACCGTCAGTCGACAAGCGCTTGAATGGAACCCTCAAGGAAGGAGGAAAAGAGGAAGACCAAGGACAACCTGGAGAAGGTCGGTGGAAAAGGAAATCGAAGAGGAGGGCAAGAGCTGGGGCGAGATAAAACAAATGGTCCAGAATCGTGTACGGTGGAAGGCGTTTGTTGCGGCCCTACGTCCCCCACGGGAATATAGGAACTAAGTCAAGTAAGTCAAGTCATTGCTGTTCTGATCTTTATCGCACTGTTATCTAGTTTTAATTAATTTATTGTTAGTGTATGTGTTATAGTATTCAGTTTCAATTATTAGTAGTTCAACATCGCAAGTCATTTGTTAAACCAATTGCATGTTATTGTTTTGTGTGATTTATTGTTGTATTGCTTCAAATATTTATTTTCATTATTGTTAAGTCATTGCTGTTCAGATCTTTATCGCACTGTTATCTAGTTTTAATTAATTTATTGTTAGTGTATGTGTTATAGTATTCAGTTTCAATTATTAGCAGTTTAACATCGCAAGTCATTTGTTAAACCTATTGCATGTTATATCAACTATGTAGTCATTCATTATTTATTATGTCAACTTAGTTAAGCACAAATATCTACTGTGTTAGTTTTCAAACTTGTATTTTTGTAAATTGGTGTATTCCCGTTGGAAGATAAATAAATAAATAAAGACAGTTTTAAATTTTACATTGGCACCGTGTGTTCGCCAAATCCTCTAAACAGCCGGGGATACAATTAACATTTTTCTGAAGGAAGTCAATTGGAATACTGGTAATATCTTCTGAATGCGATTTTCTAATTTATCCACTGTTTAGGCTTGCACTTGTACTCTTATAGAAAACATTACAGTTTTTTCAATGAGTTGTACAGAACCACGAACACGAAGGCGAGGCTAGGGAAGGCGAGAGAAGTTGATTTCTTTCACTGTTTACAGTGTTGTTATTACAGATTAACTCAAGACACAGGTTTGCTGATCAACCGGGTGAATTGATAAGACCTTGGCACCTGACTCATGTTGTGTGATGTGACGGTGTAATGAGAGATGTCATACTCTGTGTAGTGAATGGTGGGCTGTGTCTGCGTATGTGTCAGTGTGACATGTCCACAGGCAACAGTAGCAACTTACCGACCACTCTAGGGCCGTCTGCACACGGACTACGAAAAGGAACTAAACTGGTTTGTAACTTGAGTTACCAACCGATTACTGACTCATTATTGACCTGACTCCGCACACGAGGCAACCGATCAGTGATCTAAATCTCTTCGTCCAGTGTCGTCATGGATACAACACAGTCAACAAGTGTTTTAATTGGGCATTACATTTTCGGTCGGTATCTCAGCGGGGTAAGGAGGGAGAGGCGTGTCCGTGACCGTGATGGGGGTGCCTGAAGCGTTGCTGTATAGTGCCGACTAGCGACTGCAAGCAAGTAGGCTAACAGCGCGGTTAGCCTGTCCATACAACCTTCAAAGCTGCTGTTCGTCGGTCTGTAAATTTAAGCTGTAATGAGAGCCTGAGAGGCCTATAACCTTGAAAAGTGTACTTAGTTACTTTGTATTTATATTACTATTCAGTAGACTGTAACGTGCATTTCAAATATGCTTGTGAATATGAACAAAACCGCGCGGGTCTCTGCTTTCTATGGTTACATGTTTAACAAGCACTTTCGTACTGAAAATGCATATCGCAGGAGCGATTGAGAATTTCATTATGTAATAATCACTAAAATTTGTAAACATATAGGTATATGTACATAGAAAAAATAGTTGATGACTGACTCACATATCAAAATGTGTACCTATCAATATTGATTACGGTACTAAATTTAATTAGGACCTGCTTTGGGAAATACATTTTATGAGATCAGGCATAATTTTGTTTACATCCCCATAAAAGGCTAATTCTCAAGTGTTATTTCAATACTATTTTCAGCTATTTAATAATTTTTGGGCTTACTTTTTCCCAAAACGTTTTTAAACACTGCCTACTACCCACCCTGTATATATTAAGGAATGTTCATTATTACCAGACAATTTTACCACTTCGCAAATTTCGTGCTTCTTGGAATAGCCAGGAAGCTTTTAAATTATACAAAACTGGACGTTTTTTAATTTCACCCACAAGCAAAAGATTGAGTTGTTGCTAGTTCATCCTGGAGACTGGAACTGAAATCACCGAGTGACTCGACATGTCAGTCACTAGGAGACTGGTTACTAACTGATTTCTGTCGCGTCCGTAACCAGTAGCGCCGTGTGCGGAGCCTCATTGCATTACATTGGAGGTTACTCAAAATAAACTAGTTAGTGATTTGAGTCACCAATCAGTTCATTTTCAGTAGCTCCATGTGCAGACGGCCTTAGAGTGAGTGTTTTGATGGATGATGAGATGTAGTCACTAGGACCGACTGTTCCGTAGATTGGGTCGTTAATGATTAGCCCATGGACCAATGGAATGGACTTCCGAACCACAAGTGCGTTGTTCAACTTATTCTCTTACGAAAGCTTTCCAGCTGAACAAAGCTTTTGACTTGTATGACGTAAACTCTTGGTATAAATATTTGTTTACGGTTGTCTAATGAACTAAACTGCGAATAATAAACTCCTGAACTATTTATACAAATGGAATTTAAAAGGAATTATATTTAAAATGTCCTAACCGGGAACAAGGCGCTTTTGTTAGCTGTGAACTGTTTTACTTCGAATGAAGTTATGGTTCCCAGTTCCAGTGAAATGTGTTTTAGGCCAAATTAAACATGAGAGATAAAGGTTTTCTTATTAGATTTATACAATTCAGAAATTACTTCATATTATCTAATACAGTTTTATTGCTATGAGGCCTCCTCAAATACAAAGTTTTATCTTCGGAAAGGCACCCAAAAAGACCCAATATTTCATTACTTACGGCCCTTATTCAAAATTAAACAAAAATGCTTTAAGAACGCACTGACGTATATCTTAAAGTCAAAATTATTACTGAAGAAAAATCAGGAATTTATGAAATACCGTGTAAAAGCTGTGTGACAAAAATAAAAGCTGTGACAGACCAAGAGAAACTCAAAACAAGATTAAAGAAGATGTAAACCATTTTAAAACCTAGGAGAAAAATTGGCAATCGCAAACATTGTTCAGAAACCGGGCACCATTTTAATGAAGTAAAATTGTTAAGAAGTACAAAATTCGAGATACGAGTAACTTGATGCAAAATCCCTACACTAACTAGTATACAACGAACCAGGCTTACAGTATTTAAAATTCTCCTTTCTTCAAATTATTTTAATTAACTCTTCATAGTGTATCGGTACAATTTTTTATTTAATTTTACATTTATAACTTTACTTTCTAAAAGCTATGTTTCATATGTTTAATACATACAATCTTTTAAATTTAAATTATTTTTTCCTTCAGTTTGGGTTGAAGATAATATATACTTTGTATTTGAAAGACCTCAGAGCAATAAAAACTGTATATATAATATGAAGTAATTTTAAATTGTAATTAAACATGTCAACAAATCCACTCATCAGCAAAACGTTCATACTTTACTTTGCTTTGAGACACCGACCACTCTTAGAGGATATTTCAAGGTGAAAAGGGATGATGGAGTGTGATGAATGTTTTGATGGATGACGAGATGTAGTCTTCTTACAAACTAGGGCCAACTGTTCCCCAGTGGGTCATTAATTAATAGCCCAACGGCTTAACGTGACTTCCGAACCACGGGAAGTGGTTATCGTGAAAAGTTATCACTGCGCCCGGAATCGAACACTGTGCGAATCTGTATAACTCGGCGTGATAAAGTGCAATCAAAGACAATGTTATGGTAGATAGATTGCGCTGCGCATAGATCTCGAATGGTTCAGGCAGGAAAATCAACACAGTTGCAGCAGCACAGTACAGATAGCGCTGAGAGTCTCAAGTAGAAACACTGAGCGGTTTGTTCGTTTTCGAAAATCGCACGATTTGGTCACATTTACGTCATCGACATCACTGTGCAGCTATGCGCTATCTACCTACTATACGTAGTGAATCCAGCAAGTACTTTCTCGCACATTCGACCTGCCTGACTTGAAAAATGACTTTATCCGTGTGTTGAAAATTAATATTTGTGTGGTCCTCCTACTTACGTGGTTTAGTGGGTATGGGAATGCAATGCAGAGTGGGTGGTGAGGGGTGAGCGGGGTGGTATTGATTTGTTGCGTGGGTGGATTTAGTGAGGGAGAGGAATTTATTTAACACTAGCGCTGCTCTGCCGCGGCGACAGTGGTTACTTAAACTGTTTACATCGACAACTTTCTCGTGAAGAAAATTCAATTATATCGACTCATACGTATTTTGAGTTGTATTAGCGAATTTACTTGATTATTAACGAAAAACAGGTGATTTCATTGGCCACTGCTTATCTTCAACCAATCCCGTTCCATTCTGCTCTGACCAATCACGGATTAGCTCATAAATTACGTTCATATATTTTCTGTTCCCCTATTGGTCCAATAAAACAGGCAACAATAAGTAAATAAATAAATAAATAAATATTTTATTTCTTATGGACATTTACAATAAATTTATCGCAATCGTCAATCTGTGTGTATCTAAAATTTTCCTTTCATTCTTACATCAAAATCCCATTCAAACATACAGTTTTTTACACTCACTCTCTCCCATACATTCGAATGTCATTGGCAGATCGTTCGCCAATCACGTGCTCTCTTACTATCTTCAATTCCTTGATTGTTTATAATTAGCCTATTGAATTTGCTTTGGAAAATTTAATTATTCAAGACGTCAGCATGATTAGACCCAGGCTCGGGACTATGATATGAGCAGCTATCTTGATCCCAAGAACACTTTCCAAAACTCTATATAGATTTGTATGTACACTGTACCTGTGTATTCTCTCTCTACAGGTCGCATTTTCTAGCAAATTTTATAAAATTTGGAACGAATGTTCCTTTTGTAAAATAGGTCAAGCTCGTTACCCAGCAAAACCGGGATCCCATTTTGGGGATTTTATTAAAATTTAAAATGTGTTGTCCATTTATTATATGTAATATAATCTTCAGTAAATATCCTGTAAATCTGAGGCCGAATGCCAAAGCGAGGCTGTGAGCGGAGCGAATTAGAGTGACAAACTGCAAAAGAAATTGATTAATGCATGCTAACGGCACTTTAGCTTAGCTGCGTGTCGGCCTGATTCTATATTCATGTTCATCGCATGTACAATTTCAACCGTAGGGTCTACTTGTTTCCAGCGGCTGCCTGTCAAGAACATAACACAGAATGGAGTGTGGCGGAGGGTGAGTCAATGTAACAGCTGATTGAGTTTACCTTGGCAGTGCGGTGAGACTGAGGTAAACTGCAGTCAGCTGTGTTGACACGGTTAATCAAGCGACACAACAATAACCTCGCTAATTGTTATATCCGCGATATTCGCACACACCACACACACACATACGTATACACGCTTTACATTGTATAGCATCTCGTCACTGGCGCATCGTTCAACTCACAGATCACAGATCTGTATACAAAGTCGGAGGAGATGATGACAAAAGAACAAATAAAGTGAAAAGTCCACATGTGAAAATACTGCTGACTGTTAGTGATGATGGTTGATTTCAACTTGGCCGCTGACTCTTGACAACAAACCCTTGCAATTTGCACCGGAGTTTAATAAACAAACCAACAAACATTGATTTTGTTTTTTCAATCTTCTTGTTTTGTCAAAATAACTGCAAAATTTCACATGTTTAAACATTACCTATTATATTTTACTAGTGTACATCAAAAATATCAAAGTTGTTTTTTGAAATTAAGAACAGAGCTTTTTTACTACAAGAAATAGAATAGTTCCCAAGTAAAAGTTTAATAATTTAAAAATAAATATGTCTGAATATATTTGTAGTCACAAATGTGCCTATGCAACCTTAAAACTAAACAGACAACAGAGAAGAGCAAAGAGTGTTGATAGTTTTGCAGAGCGCCTGCAAAGCCGAGCCACGGCAACACAGACGCGTGTGTTTAAACTGTGTTCTGTTTCTGCAGGCGCTTCATATCGCCTCCGCCTCGCCTAGACCGAGTGTATTTATTTATAACAAAGACCACCATTTAGACATATAGTGATATTTTAGCATGAGTCGCTGTGTCGTGTGTATATTGACAATCTACAATTCAGTATCCTCCTCCTATCTGGCATTATATCATTATTTAAAGGCAATAGGCATTTAAATTTAATTAAATTCAAAAGCAATACAGGCTGCAATTTTGAGGTTTTGAACATTAATGTTTATTTATTTTTTACATTGATCTATTACTATTGCCATTTTTTAATGGAGAGCTCTATAGAATTCTTTAAATAAGACTAATGTATTAATACATTTAAAACCAATACAGCTAAGCAACTTGTTTTTAAATCCGGACGGCTATTTTACTATTATTTGTTTACGCCTATTACCATTTTTATTTACAATGTTACGTTCCGTTTTTTGTTTCGATTAAAATATGTTTGATTTGAAGGATAACAAATTAAGAAAGCAAATGGGCAAATCAAGATTGAATAGTAAACTATGTGAACTACTATAGAGAATAATTGTCACTGGGATATGATTTAAAATGAATGAGTTAAAGGTAGCTTCAGGATTTGTGAGAACTAAGTAAAAGCTGAACATCAAGAGCAAGAAATATCAAGAGATCATTATTTTATCTGCAATAACTCCATTTAAAGTTGAAGCTCAATAAGGAGTATTATTAAAATAATTTCAAGTCAATTTGAGATACAGTACTAGAACTGCAAGCTCTGAACAAATAATTTTGGAAGTAAATTGTAATCAAAAGAACATTAAAACTAACTTTGGAACAGAACTAAGGTTAGAGCTATCTCCAGGGCAGCACGTGAAGGGAGATTCCTAAGCAACTGAACCCTGAGGAGTTAAACCAATAACCTTTCATTACTTGCTCAGCATAACCATCATTGTCTTGATAATAAGAAAGCGGTTCTGCCATCACAATCAAGTGACAATGTTTAAAGTGCAATGTTTCGAGATAGAATGTGTTTAATAACCAACACTGAAGGTGAAAGAGAATCTTTTCTAACTAAAATATAATATTCAAATGTTGAAATTCCCACATATTGTACATTTTTATGTTAAAACTGAAAAATTAGATTTTCCGCTTTAAGAGGACGAAGACGGCTGATTATATAATCAGGTAAAATTGGTGTACGTTCAAATACTTGTGTGACAATATCTTGCCATTAGCGCCGGAAGCTGTGATAAGCGTTATCACAACTCGTGCCCACTACCAATACAGCAATACCAAAGATAATTTTATGGTAAGTAGATTTCACATAGATGCCGAATGCGGGTGAGGCCAGGACCAAAAAATTTGGTCCTGGGGTGAGGCAGAAAAATCAACAAAGTTGTGGAAGCCCAAACACAGACAGCGCTGCGAAGAGCCACTGACGCACCTGTATGTTCGTTCGTTCATGAAAATCGCACGATTTGGTCTTATGTCGTTGACATCGGACAAACTCGAGGAGGGAGAAACACAGCGAGAGATGGCAGCGCTATCTATGCTTGGGCTGCCGCAACTATGTTGATTTTTCTGCCTCAATCCTGTGACATCTATGCGCTATCTACTTATCGTAACATTATCAATACTCATTTCCAACAGTCAATTCTTGTGCTTGAAAGTTGTTGACTTGAGTGAAGAGAAGGCGCGGAGTAAAGGCGGAAGCGGAAACTGCAACTCGATACTCTTATCACTCGGTTAACTATTTGATTCCTCGAGCGTATCCAGATGAAATAAATACTTAATCATCCAACAACAACATTATTTACGGAACAATAATAATAATAACTTTTGGGTTATGTTTCATGTCGTCGGTAACTATCAGCAAATCCTAGTTTCAAACTAAATGTAAAACCAGTTCATATGCGAATACATGCACATCTTTACTATTAGTATTTCGGTTAGGTTGTCCGTAGTGTTGAGATCTCGAATCTGGCTGGAGTAATTCAGATTTTTAAATAGAAATGGTCCTAAGTGTATGGAGGGTAGGGAAACGAATAAAATTATATAGATTTTTATTTTATGCGGTTTTTGAGGTCCCCACCCCCATGTTATATTTTTTTTAGTAAATATTTATTAGTAAATATCAACGGATTTGTTTGAAACTCGACACATAGTTGTATACCATTAACCCAAAGACCCCTACTGATTTTGGGGTTCTGGGGCAACAATATATGGATTTGGGGAGGGTAAAGGGGGGGCAAGAAATAAAAAGATTTGTCCAAAGCAAATAAGCCATGAGAAAGGCCGGCGGGATGGCCGAGTTTTACAAAGCGGGCACCGAGGCCGTAGGTCGAGGTGCTTGCTCGCGAGCGAGCGTTCCAGGGGCGCAGCTAGTATACTAGTAATGTTATAACCTTAGATTAGAAGATGCAGGAGCTCCATACGCAAGGAACCAAGATTGGTCTCAAAATAAATTTTCAAAAATCTAAAGAAATGAGAATAAATCCAGGAAATAACCAACCACTGGTAGTTAACAATAAAGAAATAGAACAGGTTGACGAGTTCCAATACTTGGGAAGTATTGTATCGAAGACGGGTGGAACGGACGAGGATGTCGCTAGCAGAATAAGGAAGGCCAAAGGAGCGTTTGCGCAACTTGCACCTGTTTGGAGATCAAGCCAGATAAGAAGAAAAACTAAATTGAAGATTTTGAAACAAATGTCAAGTCAGTACTATTATATGGCTGCCAAACTTGGAAAGTAACAAAACTATAGAAAGCAAGCTGCAGGTATTCATCAACAAATGCCTAAGAAGAATTTTCAACATCCATTGGCCAGAAACTATCTCAAACGAAGAACTTATGAGAATTGCAAGTCAAAGTCCAGTAAATGCCACAATCAAAAGAAGAAAGTTTGGATGGATTGGGCACACATTGAGAAGACCAAACCACACCGTCAGTCGACAAGCGCTTGAATGGAACCCTCAAGGAAGGAGGAAAAGAGGAAGACCAAGGACAACCTGGAGAAGGTCGGTGGAAAAGGAAATCGAAGAGGAGGGCAAGAGCTGGGGCGAGATAAAACAAATGGCCCAGAATCGTGTACGGTGGAAGGCGTTTGTTGCGGCCCTACGTCCCCCACGGGAATATAGGAACTAAGTCAAGTAAGTCAAGTCATTGCTGTTCTGATCTTTATCGCACTGTTATCTAGTTTTAATTAATTTATTGTTAGTGTATGTGTTATAGTTTCAGTTTCAATTATTAGTAGTTCAACATCGCAAGTCATTTGTTAAACCAATTGCATGTTATTGTTTTGTGTGATTTATTGTTGTATTGCTTCAAATATTTATTTTCATTATTGTTAAGTCATTGCTGTTCAGATCTTTATCGCACTGTTATCTAGTTTTAATTAATTTATTGTTAGTGTATGTGTTATAGTATTCAGTTTCAATTATTAGCAGTTTAACATCGCAAGTCATTTGTTAAACCTATTGCATGTTATATCAACTATGTAGTCATTCATTATTTATTATGTCAACTTAGTTAAGCACAAATATCTACTGTGTTAGTTTTCAAACTTGTATTTTTGTAAATTGGTGTATTGCCGTTGGAAGATAAATAAATAAATAAAGACAGTTTTAAATTTTACATTGGCACCGTGTGTTCGCCAAATCCTCTAAACAGCCGGGGATACAATTAACATTTTTCTGAAGGAAGTCAATTGGAATACTGGTAATATCTTCTGAATGCGATTTTCTAATTTATCCACTGTTTAGGCTTGCACTTGTACTCTTATAGAAAACATTACAGTTTTTTCAATGAGTTGTACAGAACCACGAACACGAAGGCGAGGCTAGGGAAGGCGAGAGAAGTTGATTTCTTTCACTGTTTACAGTGTTGTTATTACAGATTAACTCAAGACACAGGTTTGCTGATCAACCGGGTGAATTGATAAGACCTTGGCACCTGACTCATGTTGTGTGATGTGACGGTGTAATGAGAGATGTCATACTCTGTGTAGTGAATGGTGGGCTGTGTCTGCGTATGTGTCAGTGTGACATGTCCACAGGCAACAGTAGCAACTTACCGACCACTCTAGGGCCGTCTGCACACGGACTACGAAAAGGAACTAAACTGGTTTGTAACTTGAGTTACCAACCGATTACTGACTCATTATTGACCTGACTCCGCACACGAGGCAACCGATCAGTGATCTAAATCTCTTCGTCCAGTGTCGTCATGGATACAACACAGTCAACAAGTGTTTTAATTGGGCATTACATTTTCGGTCGGTATCTCAGCGGGGTAAGGAGGGAGAGGCGTGTCCGTGACCGTGATGGGGGTGCCTGAAGCGTTGCTGTATAGTGCCGACTAGCGACTGCAAGCGCTAAGTAGGCTAACAGCGCGGTTAGCCTGTCCATACATAACTTCAAAGCTGCTGTTCGTCGGTCTGTAAAATTTAAGCTGTAATGAGAGGCCTATAACCTTGAAAAGTGTACTTAGTTACTTTGTATTTATATTACTATTCAGTAGACTGTAACGTGCATTTCAAATATGCTTGTGAATATGAACAAAACCGCGCGGGTCTCTGCTTTCTATGGTTACATGTTTAACAAGCACTTTCGTACTGAAAATGCATATCGCAGGAGCGATTGAGAATTTCATTATGTAATAATCACTAAAATTTGTAAACATATAGGTATATGTACATAGAAA
>CM032067.1:24388683-24399466 GCA_018831715.1 Matsumurasca onukii | reverse complement strand
CTAATGTAAATATTTAAGGGTCGGCGAATTTGGATTTTAGACCTTTGCATTGAGCGTCACCGTGCAGCTGGAGTAAGGACTCTTAAAGGGATGTTTAGTCTTATTTTAAATTTAACTTCCGGGCATTGTCGACAACACCAATATTCGGTTTTGGATAATCTTTTTATTTTTTAAATATTGTATACAATTCTACTTCCAAATCCTTCAGTTTGATGTATCCCGTGTCACAGGTTTTCTTGAAATCGCCCATTGATTCTTTTGGACCACACCCTGATGACATTATGCCCTCTCAGCTAAGATAACGTTATGGTAGGTAGATTGCGCATAGATACCTCATAACTGAGGCAGGAAAATCAACATAGTTACGACAGTCCAAGCACAGACAGTCTCTCTCCCCCCTCGGCTCCACTTGCTTGAATTTGTCCGATGTCGATGACTTAAATGTGACCAAACCGTGCGACTTTCGGGAGCGAACAAACTTGCGCTTGGGTTAGTAGTTCTACTTGAAACTCTGAAAAGAATTGCATCACAGCGCTCTCTATGCTCGGGCTGCCGCACTATGTTGATCTTCCTGCCTCAGCCATGTGGCATCTATGCGCAATCCACCTACCACAACACAATCTTTACCCTCGGACATAATTTTCATTGGATTTAGGTTCTTATCATGCAGTTAAAGATGAGTATCTAGATAACGTTGATAATATGGAAACTGTAGTTGATGTCTTCCGTTGCAACCGGTTGTGTTTACGTGTTTACAACTTGTGCAATATTTCCTCTTCTAACATCAACTCACAGTTTCTACTTTAACACTAATCTCTGGTTCTCTACTGACTCTCTTGACTCACTTGTCGGAGACCTCAGTGTAGTGTTGTGTTTTGGAGGAAAATATGCAACCATTCACCGATACAATGAAGTGATACAATGATACATTCCAGCAGTGTGACTATGCTGTGATAACACGTGGGTGTTGGTGTTGGCCCAGGTCAGCAGATCTGACATGCGAGTTGAGGAAGTCGTGGTGAAGAACGAAACGTTCAAATTTTGTGCCCTGTTAGAAAAGCTCTGAAAAATAATTTAAATGAGTACCATCTTCCATGCAGCGGTATTTACAGTTGTATCAGTAATATCATAAATACTTTTTTATAAATAGTGTCTAGAAAAATCCGTACGATTCCAAAATATTATGATGATAATAAAATATAAAAGTTCAACATAAAATAAACCAGGCAGTCACGTAGCGTGCTAAGTGCTAATGTGAGGAAGCTAATTTTTCTTTTAATATGTTACTAATTCGCTAATAGTAACTTTAATTTCCTACTCTTACAGCTTCTTCCTTCGGCCTCAACATTTCAGCCTGTGTTACCATAAGAACGTTACAAGGTTGTTTGTTACGCTCAAAGTCTTGTTTCGGCCTTGGGCCTCAGATTATGTTTTCCTTAAATCAAGTTTTAAATAATATCATGAAGTGAAAACTTATTCCAAATTGCACTCAAATCAGAATAATCATTCTGATCTCATAAAACATTTTTTGTAGCTATTTTAAAACGATCAAACGCATTTTAATAGTTTTTGTTATATTGACGATGAGTTCAAAGTGCTAGTTTATTTCAAATGTAATCAAAATAAGATACAATAATCGAGTTATAATTTGTAAACTCTCCTTTTATTCCAATTTACTGGTTAACGAACTTGACCAAAATATTTTCAAGGAAAAATGTCTACTAAAAGATAGGACAAAAATGTGACCTGTAGGAAACTCAAACATGTATACGTACTTACAGTTAAAAAACTCAAAACGTGTTCTGTGGTTCAGGATCGGTGCTCATTTTATGGTCCTGGGTCTGGGCACGCTGCTGAAGGCATGAATAACTCATTTTCCAAAAGGAATTCGCCAATCATAAATGTCTACACTATTACGTAAATTGTAAAATTAACATAAATACAAAATTAACGTGTTGTCCCAGTTCTGCTTGTTCTGGAGCCTGTTTGAAATCTAGACAGAAAATACTTCCATAACACATAATATAACTGAAT
Source organism: Matsumurasca onukii (assembly GCA_018831715.1). Classification (NCBI taxonomy): domain Eukaryota; kingdom Metazoa; phylum Arthropoda; class Insecta; order Hemiptera; family Cicadellidae; genus Matsumurasca; species Matsumurasca onukii. The sequence continues at coordinate 24,397,432 of CM032067.1, read as the reverse complement.
ACTTACTGCATAAACAACATAAAGCAATAGTCAATGTTCACTGTCTAAAATCATTCACATCAAACCACTTTTAACATTCAATTTTCCATTGACACTTTAAAACAATGTATAGAAATTTAATTCTTGATTTTAATATTTTATTTTAGTATAGAAAAGATTTCTTTCACCTTCAGTGTTGGTTATTAAACACATTCTATCTCAAAAATTGCACTTTTAACATTGTCACTTGTTGTGATGGAGAGAACTTCCTTCCTTGTTATCAAGACAATGTTACAGATTGTCTTGATAGGTCATGGTTATATGAGCAAGTAATGAAAGGTTATTGGTTTAACTCCCTCCACCCCAGTGTTTTAGTCTGTTCCCATTCCTGCAACTCCCAGAGACAGAGATTGTACTTAATATTTTTTACATTGGATAAAAAGAGCGATCTTAAATTTATTTGAACCAGTAAAATTGGTTAAAGCGGATCTGGACATCCAAATACGAAACGATGAAACGCCTCGACCCTGGGTCACAATTAATTACACCATATTATAAAATTTACGATTCATTGCTGTCGTTTTATAGAAACTCATAAATCGGGACTCTATAATTCTTCACCCCGTGTAATGTGTATGTAACACTCATCTATATAAATAAAATAAGACGTTTTGTCTGTACATTGCAAAGAATCCATCAGTTTTCATTTGCGTTATACTTTGATAGACCGGTGTCAAAAATTCCTGTCTGGTCTGTCTGTCTGTAACTTTTAAGGTATTTTGGACCAAGTGTATAACTCAGAACCTACTGAAGCAGTGCGGTGGTGAAACTACGTTTAAGGGTTAATCCTGGTGTGCAGTGTGTCTTTAGCTATATGTTTTATACCCATATAACATCCAGAAAATAAATGGCGAGGGAATTCAAAGTGAGCACTCCCATTAACGTTTTAAGGCATTTAGACCGTTTATAACCTCAAAAATAAGTTGAAGCATGGGGTGAAAACTTATTCAAGGGTTAAGCCCATCACTCAATGTTGTGTTTTAGGCTGTTACATTTTAAGGTCCATATAACATCCCCAACGCGGAACGGTAACCTGGGACCTCTACAAGGTTTTTAACAACACTTACTTACAAATGTATATACATCAAATAGGTACTTGTCGGTTTAAAATTGCACAATAGGAAATTCAGGTTCACGTTATTTGCGTTCATATAGCGTCACTTTGGATGGACCTTTAAACCGGTGTCAAAAAGTCTGTCTGTAATCTTCTGTAAAAGGGTTCAAGTATCCCGGTGATCACCATTTTCACATTAGGGAGAGGTGACTTATCTATTTGAGGGACTATTAATTTTTAAAGCTTTTAGGCTTTCGACGTTTAGAGGACGATGGTTCCAGCTGTCCAAATCACCAAAGATAGTGTTATAGTAGGTAGGTAGATAGTGCATGGATATCAATGGCTGAGGCGAAATCAACATATGTTGCGGCAGCCCTCTCGCCGTCTTTCTCCCCTCGGCTCCACATGCTCGAGTTTTGTCCAACGTCGATGACTTAAATGTAACCAAATCGTGCGATTTTTAAGAACGAATAAATTTGCGCGTGCGTTAGTGCCTCTACTTGAGACTTTTAAATTATGTTTTGTCAAAATAGCATTAATAACAACGTTTAAATATTATTTCGCGCTAACCTCTGCAACGTTGCTCACCCAAGCTAGTAGAACGCCTCCTTAAAAGTGACCAAATCGTGTGATTTTCGAGAACGAACTTGCGCGTGCGTCAATGCCTCTACTTGAGACTTTTAAAATAATTCCCTCGCCTCACTATCAGTGCTTAGGCTGACGAACTATGTTGATTTTGGTGCCTCAGCCATGTGGCGTCTATGCGCAATCTACCTACCAGTCAACGTTGTCTTTGATACCTCCGGGCCCGGTCCCGAGGCAACTCTTCCGTGACTGACTACAGCACCACTCATACCTCCACAATTATGTACCAACATTCCTATAATTATTTATTTTATTTATTCTTGCTCATCAATGTTCACCTGGCCACGGTGACCAGTAGCTCTGTCTCTCTCCGCCATGTGTCACTGTCACACTGACCTGTGACCCAGGTGTGACGCAGGCGAGGCTTGTGACGCACTCTACCCCCTGTGTGACGCACCCTGTGTGTGATGTATGGCACAAGTGTCTGAGAGGGTGTGTGTTGTGTACATCACTGGTGAAATCCAGTATTGACAAGAAGGTGACTTTGAAACGCGTGTTTTGTTTAATCAGAAAACACGTTAAGATGCAGACAAGTGGTGCTCAACCCTTGCCCAAAGTGACGCTGTTGGTCCATCCTGTTGATCGTTGGGTTGTTAATGACCCAATCTTGGAAACAGTCGGCCCTGATTTTTAACAAGACTACTCCTCATATCCGTCAACACACTCTGCATCATCTCATATTTACGTTACGTTGAAGTACCCTCTTAGAGTGGTCAGTGTCACAAAGCAAAGTATGACATTCGCTGTGCACCAACTTCGAACTTTTGGCGTATCGTTATTTAAGGTCAAGCTCTACCCCGCCATCTTGGGATTATTATACAAATAATCAACGAAAACAAATAAAACATATTTTCTGAAATAAATTATAAATATTCGTTTAAATTGTGTTTAATTGCAACAATTTTGATTTTAGAGTGTATTTTGTTGAACTATTACATAGAAGCATTATGTATACGACTTTTATAATAATATAAAAAGTGACGCAACTTTTATGAAGGTTTGATGTTTCAGTAAAAACAGGACATAATATTTTTATATTTTCATCAGTAAATAGCATTTTTGGTTTCATACGTTTTATAATTATAAGAAAGCACATTTAAATTGGATACAAAATTAATCAAATCTTTAGAGTAAAACAGAAAGCAATTCTTTTATTGAAATTTGCTGTCGACGATTAAACATTTTATGAGGTTAAATATTACTACCTTGGGTTTCCATAGTTTTTGAGTTGATAAAAGTACACGACGTTTCGGGATCTGGAATCTGACCCCGTCTTCAGGGTAATTCACTCCGGCCGCCTCTTAGCACCGTTCTTAGCCAAGTCGTCAAGTCATTGGTTTACCTTGGTGAAGGGTGTAAATCCAAATCCAAAACATGACTAAACTCTATAATTCTGGAGAAATATATTGAGACTATTCAATATGAGATACAGTACAACAGGTGGCGGGTTGGTATTCTGGTACTTGCACGTGATTGGTTCCAAGGTTGTGAACACTGTATTTGCGTCAAACGTGTCCGGTGGCGTATGACGCAGAACTGAAGTGATGGATGCGACATGTGTTCTTGTGTAGGGCGAGGGCTGGAGGCCGCTTCAACACGTGATACTATAGTAACAGTGTGCACGTGACCCTAAAGGTTCATCTTTTTTGTAGAACTAATAAAAAAGAACAATTCCTTAACCTGAAAATGTCACCGGGGAGTCAACCCCCGTCAAATAATAGGAGACCGTTTTAAAATTATACAGTTACTTTATATAACAACCAAAATATGTTTTAAGGCGTTACTCTGACTCATTTTCAATAAGGTTGACCGGTCTCTCGGGAAAAATATTTACTATAATAACACAAGGCTACCGGTTACTGTGTTTATTTTGCACAATGTATTGAATGGATAAACTCATTGTTATCATGAAAAACTAGTCAAATATACCATAATCACACAAAACTTTAGTGACACAGCGTCAATCAAAGCAACTTCAAATTCAAATTAAAAACTTTTACATATATGTATATGGGACCACAGATAAACTCTTTACAAAATGTGTATTTTAAAACTTCATTTTGAGTTCATTGAGCACTAGAAATTTGGTTTCCGCAGTTATCTTGGTCTAGATAAACGGATTTTGCGATTGCTGGTACACATGTAAGGTACAGTAACATAAATAAATAATAAATAAATAAATAAATATTTTATTTCGTTACCAAAATAAGACATTGTAAGAAATTCGTCAGTCTTTTAAATATTATTTTAAAACTAAACTTTGTCACTCATTCTACATCGAGAACCTATTCATACATACAATTTTTACAAAGTCATATCATTCATTGAGTTATTCGAATTCCTCCACTTATTTGGTAGGCCACATGTAATTACAGTAACATAAACGTATGTAATTAAGTCGGACCATAACTACAGTTTGTATATCATAAATAACCATTTTTAAACGGAAACGCCCTGTAGAGAGCACTTCCGGTGTAATTAATATAGAAAAATTCGCAAGGATTCACGGTAGCAGGCTACTAACTACAGTTTTCAGTGTTAGATTGCTGGTTAACACAGTAGAGCCCCGTGTATCTCAGGAGACTGCAACGAGCGGTTAGACCGGTGACTCTGTCTCAGTCACTGTACTGGCCTAATATATATATACATAAAGATAATATAATTGGGAAATGTAACCAAGATTGAAGAATCATCTCTACCAAAGATAATGTTATGATAGGTAGATTGGACATGGCTGAGGCACGATGATCAACATAGTTGGCAGCCCAAGCCAAGATAAAGCTGCTGCCTTTACCCCTCGACTCGAGTTTGTCCGACGGCAATGACTTAAATGTGGCCAAATCGTGTGATTTTCGAAAACGAACGAACTTTTCGTGTGTCAGTGCCTCTACTTAAGACTATTAAAATAATTCCCCGCAGCATTATCTGTGGTTCGGCTGTCGCAACTACAATGTTGATTTTCTCGCCTCAGCCATTCTGCATCCATGCGCAATCTATCTACCATAACATTATCCTGACAGTATTGTAGCTATGTAAAGTCACATCTACATTAGGGTCATGCGCAATTTTATCGAATCAATAGCACAAGTTAAACAGTTTTATTTTAATTTTAGAATTCACAGTAATTTTTAGTCAGAGAGTTATGCGTGATGTTTTGCCACGATGATTTATCACTGGTGTTGAGTTTATAAGGTACGAGATAAAAGTTGTTCTAGTCCGTTCCGTTGTGTCAGAAAAATAAGTTATTTTTAAATTTTGTTTTCTTTACCAAGAGGAAATGTTTATCTGTTCCATTTGTGTTTTGAAAATTCATATACTTTTCCTTCAACTTAAAATATGTACTGAATAATAATTTTGGTTTAAAATCTCACAATTATTAGGTAACACCTAAAATCCCAGAAACTTAAGAATTCAAACATTATTAAACACACAGCTCGCCCTGAAAATATCAGTTCGTTCTGGCAATGTGTTCCCAATTAAAATTAGGATTAGGTAATGAATAAGTTACAAAAACACCTTCGGCTCAAGATATTTTGTATAAAGAAATTTTCGTAACAAGAAATTTATTAGGATGTATAACAAGTACAGTTCAAACTATAAAAATCCATTAAGTCGATTAAAAATTGCTGTTAGAAAGTGGATTTTACTATAATAGCCGGATGAATACTCCGATTTTAATAAAATTTAAAATGAGGGGTTACTTTTTTCATATATACTAAAGATTTTGGTAAAAGAACGTGTAAATGTGAGGCAGAAGGCCGTAGCGAATTGGGTAACAAATTGCAAAGGAAATTCGTTTAACTCGTACCAGTGGCGTACGTGTGTAGTCTAGTTATACATTTCAGTTTTATATTATATGTTGTTGAATGTTTTAATATGTCAAGTATTTTGATTGAACCAACATTGGCTTTGGCTTTACGTTATTTCAAATTATATTTTGGTTGCAATTGGGAGTTTTAAAATATAATATCGTACTTTGAAGGGGGTATACATTTTGCTGTGTTGTATCAATAAAAGTATTAATTATTTTATGAAACAACTTAAAATGTATTTATATTTACGACCAACCGAAAGACTTTTAATTTCGTGATGAAGTCCGTAGTTTGCAAAAAGCATTTTGTTCTAACTTCGGGAACAATCCCAGTAAATTATACGTAGAAAATACATTGTTGTTAAATATTTAGCAAGAATCTCATTTGCAAAAAACCCACATTAATTTCGCAAGTGTGGAGGGAACAAGCCCCGCCCCGGGCTGTGATTGGCTGCATACAGACCAATGAGAGAGCGCGACGCACCGGAAGAGAAAAGAAGCGCGTGACGTCACCACACCAGCCAATCACAGTAAGGTCGGTCGAGTATTTATTGAGCTGCTAAAACTTGCAAATAAATCATGGGTTTTTTAACCGAATAAGTTATGTATTATTTGATTTACTATACAGTCATGGTTTGCAGAAATTATGCCGTAAAATGCAGGTCGTTTGGAAAAATTTCGGCGACTCTCTTCAGGAAACGTGTCGGTGATAAATGTTTAACAATTAGCGACAACACAATACACTTAGAACAAACCAAATTTTAAAATCCATTAAAACCAAGTCGGTTTAAAGTTGCGTTAAGCTAACAGTACTTCCAAGGTCGAATGAAAGCTGCAATGTTACATACAAGACAATAAAATACAGCTTAAGGAAAACTGAAGACTAAAATAAAAAATAACCAGGTACGAGAGGGATGAAACAACCCATCTTCAATAGAATGATACGAAATGTCCAATCAAGGTATGAGTCTTGCCTCAAACTGAACGGAAGTCATTTTGAACATGTAATGAACTTATTTAAATATTCTTAAATTCCTCTTAAGGGTATATCTTGTTACAGCACTTAAAATCTTAAAATGTCAGTATTGTTTATTTTGGCGCATACTGTATTTAATTGCTCGCCGCTCAACACAAAGCACAAATTAACTTCTTGGCTGTGCATTAACGTAATCTCATTATAAGAATTGTAATACTAAAATAAAGACATGAATAAAGGCTCATCTACAGAAAACTGATATTGGTTAAAGGTTTGGAATTGCGTTCAGACCTGAGTTTAGCTTTATAATACAATAACTTTACAACGCTGGAGCGGTTAGTGGCTATTACATTAGAAATTCAATTCCACTACTTTGAAAACATTACCCACTTTCAACCAAGTCAAATCTCGTACATTGGGAGTAAAAGCTTTCCACATTGATTTTACCGAAAATATTCTTTGATTCCTGATAATAATTATTTGAGAATAATTTTTTAACTTTGCGTATTTGTTAAATGAACAGTTTGTTCAAAATATTAAATAAGTACATTATTAATATTAGGAAAGAAACAGTATCATTGTTATTATATTTAATGCACGGTTTTGGGTCTAAGCCCATCGTCTCAGTACATGTTAAAAATAAATATTTGATTATTGTAGGTAATTATTTATTTATAAAAACATATTTGATGTCTAAATTGCTTTTCATATACCAAATATGTGTTTTAATTGTCTTCACTTTATGATTAAGCACGTTAACAAACGCCCCTTCAATTTAGAGACGCTTATAACAACAGCGATGTACGGTGTAGAGCGTGAATGAATTGAAGGCGCTCATCATATTACTAAAAATGTAACAAACAACGAGTTACAGTAAATGAATACGAGAACACAGAAATAATAATTTACACGACGTTGATTAAAAAATAAAATACATTTATATAAAATATATAATTTTATTATTTAGCCATAATTTAAGGAATGATACTATCAAATATTTACATGAAATCAGTTCTGTCTTCTTCTATCTTAAAATCTTATTTTTAAGACAGATGAAAGAAAACAATGGAAACAGATTTTACCCAAGGTAACTTATCATGTCAAAAAGACTTTTGCATGATAATTCAACTCGAAGAAAAATTAAAAATCGAGGATGGTTGGGTGAGAATAAAATCTTACAGTCGGTATGCCATAACATTTTTTTTTACTTCTAATTATGGCTTTAGGCAAAATATCAAGAAAAGCCCGACAATTTTCAACACATCAAAAACTATTCTACCATCACTTATAATTTTATATTATTATTTGGACAAAGATTCACAAACTAACGGTTTTGAATTTATTATTGGGGTGGTTTTAAATAACCTTAAGGGTGCGTAGTAGTGGCCGTGACCTTGAGTTTCATCCGATAAGAGCCAATGTAAAAACATGCATTTTCTTGGGACACTTCACGTTTACAGTTTTCATCGGATTTGTATGAAATAAACTTTGTTTTAAAATGTATTAAATGTTTTAGTGCCTCTGCTGAGCCGAATTTCCATTTTTGCTATTATAATTCTGTGGCATCAATCCAAAAATTGAAGAAACTTTGTGCTTGAATTTCCTTTTTTAACTAGTAAACTAAAAATGCTTTAAAAAGCGCTCAGCGGAGCCATTGCAGTAGATTGTTATCTTTCAAATAAAACCTATTTCAAAAAGATCTGATGAAAACTGTAGACGTGAAGTGTCTCAAGAAATGCTTGTTTTACATTGCTCTTATGGGACAAAACAAATGGCTGATGGTACTATGCACTCTTAAAAATTAAAATTGCACGGGAGTAAATTTTTATATTTAAAATAACTATTCAAAGTACAGTGTCCTGTATGTACATTCTCGGAAAATATTAAATCTTCCTTACACGGGTTTTATGAGACATTGTATTTTTTTCGGGTTCCCTTACAATTTCTTACACACGACCGATGACCCTGGCTAGCTAAGTTTGCGTAACTCTGTTCAATGTGTAGTGTCATGTATATACAGTTATGACTGATGTTAAGTTTTTCTTTCACGTTTCAAGTTTTTGAGTTGGTTATCTGAATTCTATGGTACTAGATATTACCGTTTCACCCAGTAAAATTGCTCACCCAGTAAAGTCAATTTCATTTCAGAAACCAGTATGAATACTAACGTACAAAAACGCCCTGCTGATCTTTTATTAACAACTTAACTCTACCTGGCAAACGA